>CABFOQ010000643.1:0-10059 GCA_900660455.1 Gephyroberyx darwinii | reverse complement strand
CCCAATCATGGCTGCGGAGTGAGGTGGTGGCCCCAGCAAATTTATACTGAGTGAATAGATCGACTAATTAGCCTTTAAATATGTCATTGATTCATCTAAAACAAGGGATCCCTGAGCTATTCATCTGCCTGCTCTGCGTCTTCCTCCCCTCCATGACTACATCCTTAACCCTGTTACAGGAGGGGCTTGGCTGGCTGGTCTCCCTGCCATTTGTCCTAATCAATGGAGGCTGTTCAGCCTAGACCCGGGGGGTCAGTGAAATTAAGTACCCAGCTCACACAAAGAGGGATCGGGCCAGTGCTGGGGCAGCAGGGAGACAGGCAAGCCTTCTGTTACCTTGGCAACTCCACTGCTGCCTAGTTTCCCTGGTCTGCTCCTTCTTGTCCAACTCTTCCCCTTGTTGGGATGGTTTGCACCAAAATGGCTGCTCTGTGAGGACAATGACAATGGGCAATACCACAAATGTTTTTATAAAAATAAAAATGTTTTATAAAAAGCTTGTAAGTAAGAATGTTTTCTGATTCAACCCGCCTGTTTAAATAAGGGTTGAGGTTAAGGAACACAGCCAATAGAAAAGAATAATGTACGTTTTGTAGCTTCCTCCATTGTCCCAAGGAAAGAATTAACATCAAGCGCCATAGAAAGTATGGTTATGTGATATTTTCCTCCACTCCTGACTTCTGACAGAGAAACATGTGTTTTTGTTTATGGTCACGTTGACAAAACTGAACAGTAACAGATAAGTTATGCATAACACCAACGCAAACATGTCAATATAGCTGTGTGTGCAATGAAGTCATTCCTCACCAGGGACATAAACCAAATTCCCAAAGGAATGGAGAACCCCTCACAAATAAAATACCATCGATTAAATTCCAAGTATTGATTTAGACTTACACAACATTGACAAAAGCGATACATAATGCTGCAGATGCCTGCTGCAGATGTTTTTCTACCACCGTGGTACATTTTCCAATACTGTACAGTATCACAAATAAATTGGATTATTTTGTCCTGTTTTTAGCTGGGTTATTATTTCACAGAACAATAAAAGAGAGAGCTGGGAGGCATAGAAGGCAAGTGTCTTTATCAGATGACGTTTACTTCTGCAGACATGCAAGAAGACATGCAAGATAAGTAATATTTCCAAAGTGTTGAGTGTAGAGAAAGACAGTACGTGGTGATTGGAGGGTAACTAAAGATGGTTTCCCATACCCCCACTGAGTGTCTACTCATGGCAAAACATCACCATAGTAATCTGTGGTGGAGTGTTGCTGGTGAGGCCTGTCTGCCAATCATCCTCGGATAGACAGGATTTTAGTCTCATGACTAAAATGCACGAGTCACACGTGTCACACGCTTATACATGTATAATGCAACACACCTAGACTCAAGGCATAGCTTTCCCCTTGACACAGCTTGGCACATTCCAGCACTACATACCTGACATATCCATACAAGCCGGTACATATCTCATCTCTGACGTTAATACTGAGGTGCCGAAAAGGTCATTGTAAAAATATAATGCTACAGTACGTGGCTGTACTTCCCGGGGGATGTCCTGTTGTATTTCTCATGAGACCTGCCAATGTCAGCTGTGGCATCAACATGCTTGTCCCTTCCGTAGACTGGCATTTTAAAACAAAGGAGGGCAGATGCAAGCTATTCAGAGATGAGTCATGACATCCTCGGTGCACAAATACACACACAGACACACATACATACTGTAAACACGCACACATCACTGCCAGCCAGTGTGCAAAATCCTGTTTCGTGGCCATGAAAGGTCACCAAATCCAAGTGAAGGAGTTATAGAACTTCAGGCGATTTGGAGCTGAGTGTGGGCCTGCAACAGGGAGACTGGCAGATTAGTTTTGGCTTCCTGGAGGCAGCAGGATTATCCCAAGGAGGCTGGCAGGGGTCGAGTCAGTTGCACTCGCAGACTGAAATCTCTATCCAGAGCGGACCTTGATCAAATACTATTTCTAAATCATTCTTTGCACTTGTTTTAACCTGGATGGAGTTTGGTCGGATTTGCCACCAGAAATGAGCGCCAGAAAGTTTAGACCATGAAAATAAATATAGTATATATTCCTTTGACAACTTAATTGACACTATCTAAACAGTACTGTTTTGGAAAACCCCGGTCATCCGTTTCTCCAAGGAGGTTAAAACAAATGCCAAGAGTTACTTGCAAATACTATGTGACCCTGGTCTGCAGATTGTGAGAAAAGAGCAGGGCCACAGACAAGGTGAGTCTTAGTACACTGCATAGTAATTTGTTGAGGAAATGGGAAGGGCATCCATCCAAGACCCACGATTTGTGGACCTCTGCCAACCACCTCAACTAGAGACATAAGCAGGGAGTGAAGAATAATAAAAGGAAAGCATGAAGGAAAATCCCAATTGCAATCCTCAGTGATGATTTTTAAGGACTCTTTCCTTAGATTGCATCAGCAGCCTTTGATCAGTGTGTCAGGATTTGAATACCCAAAGCCCAGTCCAACTGGCATGATGAGGAGTATTTGAGTGCCCCAGCATCCTTGAGTGCCTCATAATCCCTTCCCTCACATTCGCTGTCAATGTGTTTGTGTAACATTACCAACATATCTTAATACTATTCCAACAGACCAGATATTTGATTAGATCATACCTGAGCTGCAATAATAAATCAAGTACAGACACAGAGTATTTTCTTTACAATCTACTGTTGGGTTGCTTTGCATTTTCTACTGAGAACACCTATTAAGAATGTGCTCCACCAGGGGCCTCCAAGGAGGTCAAATACCTTCTTATCAGCACACTAACAGGTTCTGGCTCGACAAGCACAATTAGCCAGCGCTTAGCGCTGTGTATGGGGAGACCACGTTCTCAGCACGAGGCCCATATCAGCAGAACCAGGGAGATGACAGACAAGCCAGGTCTCACAAAGGCCTGATTGTGGCACTCCTTGGAAGGTCGATGAATGGGGTATGGTCATATGGATGATAGGAATCTCTCAGCCCAATGGCAATAGTGTTGTAGAAAGTCTTTTGGATAAATTACTTCCACTGAGGTCAAAATCCTGAAATTAACATGCATGGGGGTGGGAGGGCAGATAAATGAGTTTTAAATGAAAGATTGTTTTGATGAAATGAATGAGAATGTAATATGGTGTTTAATGACACTGACATTGTTGGTGAACGCAAAAAGTCTCCTCCTTCACATGCCTTCACACATATGAATGCGCGCACACACACACACACACACACACTCGCACACACGACAGGACCTAGCGCGTACTTTTAACATTTAACTGACAACGCAAGACAGTTTTTGGCAGTCCTTTCACGGGCAGCTGTGTTTATGGAAGAGACAACTAGTGAGGTGTTTAGGCTTGCAATTTTTTATTGTTTTGATACAACACCAACAGTACTCCTGGATCTCAGCTGCCAAGGACAGCATAGCAGTGATCTGTTGATGCCCCTCCCTCTTGCAATACTATACTGAGAGATAACGAAGCGTGTTAGAGCCATGATCTCAATCATTGCCAGTCATTCAGTCTAATGGGATGCCTGCCTGCTGGCATGGTGTACACACAGATGGAATTTGAGCCATCTTTTGCCAAGCTTTCATTGGCCTTTTTCCCCATTGCCACACTTTAATACCAGTGAAGTACAACACTGTAAACGATCCATACTCTATCACGCTGCTTGCAGGCCCAGTTAGTTCTAGCAATCTCACAGCTTTGCACCGTGTCGAGATAAAACATCTCCTGACTGCCTTGATAGCATACGCGGCTCATCACTGCTGTGATAAAAACTTCATAAAATCCATGTTTTAATATGAACTCACACAGAGTCACCACATAGAAGAGACACATGCACTCATGTTGCCAAGAGACCATCATGTAGTCATTAGAGGAATTAGTAGCTAGACATAAACAGCCAATGCAATCAACCCAAGGTATGTTATGTCTGCCTCCGCTAATAACCTGTGGCTCGAGATTCTTTCTCCTGCAGCCTGAAGACAAAGAATCCAGAAGAAGACTGCTTAACTCCGCGCAATCTGTTGAAATAGGTCATTGTGGGACAAGCATGCCATAAATGCGCCGCGTCCCCAAATCAATACGTAAAATGCTATATTTAGTAAGAAGGTCACGAGGAGGAGTTATCAAGGCTGTACAGGGAATGAGTGACATCACTGCATCAGTGCTGTGCTTGAGTTGAGCCTGCTTATTTTAGATGCAGATGACTTCCAAATGTCTTCTCCAGTGAAGGCTTCTCTCCATGGAGAGTGAGATATCCCTTACGGCAGTTGAGAATGTCACATTCTGTTCAGTGTCAATGTCATGCGATTGCCCTCCAAGATGCCACTCCGGGACGACACACGCAAGACATTGTAATCAAATGTTCGTGCAATGCGGGGGTAATGATAATGGGTCTCGTCCTCAGCTGGGCAACACATTCATTAGCCCTGGATAACAGCACCATACCGTATGTGTATGTGTGTCTTGGTGTGTCCACCCTTCATTAGTAGTAGATATGACAACAATGGCAACCACAATGGGGTACACAGCTAAGTTAGCCCTGTGTAGTTGAAGCACTTTCATTATCGTTGGGTTACAGCACTAATATCCTTTTTTGGTTGCATATGTTGATGGCAGCCCTAGTGGATTATAACACCTATTCCAACATGACACTAATATGATGATACAACAGAAACTCCTCTTTTTTCACAGTGTCTTTAACATGCTGTTGATAACCCCAAACTGATCTGATTCATAGCTTACGGTAAGAGAAGAATTCACTCCCATGTTAAGTGTATAACATCATGTAGTGTGGTTTAGAGACACATATATCATGATATCCTCCTCCAAGACTATTTCCCTCCCTTCCTCCCTTGTGTCTCTCTCACTCTTTCCCTGTCTCTCATTCTCTCTCTCTCTCTTGTTCTAACTGTATCTCTTTCTCTGAGTTGACAAGGTCCTGTCTTTTTAGATCACTCCAAAATCAGCATCATCTTCAAACTTTGTGCAGTGAAAAGGCTGAGACAAGGAGGGAGGAGAATCAAAACAACCTCATTAATAACCGAGACTAATGTATTCCAGATTGTTCTTTAAGCCTGTTACTTCACAGAGGAGTGATGCCAGTCTTGTGAGGAGAAGCAGCGGTAGCCCTGGTGTGTCGAGGCGGTGCCATACAGAGTCAGTTGGCAGGGTGGAAAGAAAACAACCCTCACAAGAAAATGTACTGATCTCTCCCCCACCTACGCTGCCCAAATAACTCTGTAGAGGCCACACAGCCTTGAGATGACCACAATAAACCAGAACACTGGTCCCAGCACGAAGTGAGCATTTCCCAGGCGTCAATACACTGTGAGACCAATCCAGGCTTAGTAGTAAACACTGGAGGGTGGTTAATGTCTGGCCCAGAGGAGCTGCGTACGTGATTTTCTGTTTAGCCTGAGTCAGTTCTGTCTGTTTCTATGCCTCTCTCTTTCCCTCCACCTTTCTTTTCCTCTCACCTTATTACATTTAGAAGGCACTTTTTATGTAAAGCACCTTGCAGTTCAGTGAGCGCATACATTTTTAGCATCTAAATAAAAAATCAACCCCAGACCACGGAAGTGTTGAGGTGCCATGCTTTCAGCATTGAGCTACAAAGAATTCTTCAGGGCTCTTGATTCTTCAACTCCAGTCTCAAGCTAGACCTGACTGAAAATCCATTACTTCTAAGTATTAGGTTTGAGTATTGACAAGAAAAAGAGAGAAAGGCGAGGCGCCAAATGGAGATATTGATCTATTTCTTAGTTAAATGTATCAGCAAACTATTTTATAACACAGAATCTGTAGATGTACAAAAATGGCTTTCTGCAATCATCAAGGACTTGTGGAGTCTTGAAGTACATGGAATTAACAAGATATACTTGAATCTAATAAATCAAATTAAACAGTAATTATTGTCTAATGTTCAAACATGATGGGGACATTAAAATATTATAATATCCCAGCACTGTACTTTAACTCCTGCTGTGAAGTGTGCAGGAAGCATTTGTTATTTTTCCACAGTCTTCTCATTAGTTGTTTTCAAGCTCACCTCCTCCTTCGCCTTATAAATTCAGTATAAACAGAGAATCCCTAAAGGCTTTACGGTATAAACTGTGGGAAAATAACACTAATCACAACACAAAGACCTAGAGCAGGAAAGGAAAAACGAGGAAGAAAGAGGGAAAACTGTGAGAGATTAAAACCACAGACACATAGTGTGCTGGTGGAAATATTCCGACTAGATAAGGATTAGCCTGCTGGATTGTGCTACGCCTTTCATCTTTCAAACCGTGGTTTAAAAAAATCGTATCCTTTAGATGAACCCAATTCTTTACAAGAGTTATAAGTATAAAATGTGTCGAACCTTACCTTTCAGCCTACATCTTGGGATTTCCACAAAGGAGTGGAACAGCTCATTATATTGAGAAATGTATTTGCTTAGTAGCTGCCCAAGGGGATGTAAAAAGTTTTAACATCCAGAAAATTCTGTAACTAGCCCATTTACACCGCCAAGCTGTCCCCCGCAGCAAATGAAAAACAATCCTCCACCAGCCTTCAACAATTAAACCAGGCCAATAGAGCAAATAGTGTTTTGCTGCCTAGCATCAAGTACAAGCATCCTACACAATTACAGTCTTAATTGAGTGCAGTAATAAACAAGCAGAAACAAGCATTGAAAATATTACATACTGAAAAAAAATATAAAATTCAATAAAGACTTACCTACTGTCCTTAAAAAGAACCACAATTTGTATTACCAAACATTTTGTAAGGGTAGGAGTAAACTTTTTTCTCTCATGGAATGACACTCTTCATATACAATGAATGGCATGTGTATGCAATATGTCTAATGAACAAATATTATTTACCTTTAATCACCGAGCACAACACAGTGAGGCTGAATGTGACTCACACACACAGGAAATAATCTGGCAGAGCAAACAGAGTGTAATCCTACAGTGGTGACTTTCTCAAGGGATAGGGGAGAGCTTATAACTTTGCAGTGGAGGGGCTTTAGATTCGTGTGTTCAATTTCAAACTCAAACATCACTCAACCTCCCGGGGAGGATGATGACAGAAAACTTTGTTATCCCAATCCAACTTTTAAGTTTACATTAGCCAATGAATTTCTAAACATTTCAGAATTAAATCCCAAAGAAAAATAAATGTCAATATAAACCGCTTGATTTGGTCGTTGTTTTTGTTCAAACACTGCTGAGGCCCCAGTGGGTAGATAAAGCATGTGTGGACATGATCGCCTCAGAGATTCACTGGTGTTACCGGAGATGTTGCCCTTGAATCCAAGGATGTTTTCTGTTTGTTGTTTTTTCTTATTCGGCACTCAGCCACTGGAATTAACTGTGAATTGAACTCTCTCCTTGTGTTTTCCTTTGAGAACATCTGGGTGTATCTTCATATTCAGAATCACTTTGATTGCCAAGTATTTAAATGCACAGGAATTTGTCTTTGTGACACTGCCAGAGAGACATGTTGACGACTCAAAATGATTCAGAGTACATGCTGCAGGGTACAAGGAGAATTAGACCTTGTATAGTGCAAAGTACAGTGAAGAACATGTTAAGAACAACAGATGATACAGTAAATGTAGAGCAGCAGCAGTAAATGTATGTATTGAATTTACATCGCAAAGAAAGTACAACTTTACCCCCCAAGTGTCAATAGTACAACACAGACTACATAGAACACCATGTAATCCCTCAGTTGAAGTCAAAATCACCAAAAACTGGAATTACAATGTTTTCACACAACAGCAGCGACATGCTCTCTCTATGTTGTCTTCCTTTTAGCCTTCAGTGAGGCATAAAAGTCTGATAACAGGGCAAAAGAAAGGAAACCGAGCTCTTACTTTGTACTACTTGATCTATCTCGATCTATCCTTCTGTCTCACCCATGCAGCCGTTTAATCTTTAAACACCTCCTGAAGTTTAGCGGGGGGACAGATCTTTGTTGGAGGGCATGCTACTTATTTTAGAATCCATTATAGTGCCGGAGTGTCTGAAATGCCTAACCTCTGCTTTGCTAAACTAATACTAAGTCAAGGCTGAGGCCATCCTAGACTGCAGCCACAGTTACATAAGTCACTATCTTCCTTTGCAGATTAACCAATTGTCAATGTATTATACAACCTGCACATTTCTTTGTCTTTTCTACTCTCTTGTGAGCAATGTTAAAGGACACAGGTTGCATACGTGCCACAACAGTAAGCACCTTTATGTATAGAGTAATACTATCCCATCAATGATGTTCATGAGATTGAATGACAGTCTTGTGTGAAACAGAATCTAAACTCTACCCTTCAGCCTTTTAGTGAATGACCAAGGGGTTAACTGTGTGTGAACAACTGTGCTCATCTCTGGGACGCTAAGGCCACAAAATACACGTGGCACATCCCACCAATGTCAGGAATGGATTAGCTTTCTCTCTGCTCTCACTTTTAGAATAGCTCTAATGTAGGTCAACTGCACACAACACAAGACACCAGAATCTTCTCTCGGTGTTGACCGAGTTCTAATGCATTAGTGGAAAACAAGGTCACCGATACTCGTGAGGGATCCCTGTCTTTAACAGCAGGCCCTCTTGTTTCTCCTGTGTTTTTGCAGACAGACGCTCAATCCATCCGTCTCCCTTGCCCTTAGCTTATAGAGCGCAGTGAATCCTGTAACAGGAAATGAGTCGAGGACATATGAAAGAGCACATGGGATTGTTTTGAAAAGGCCTTGGTCATGTCCCCGATGAGAAAAAAAGAGGCACATATGGAACACTGTATAGCTATATACTGTACAGCTCTCATTGCCCCAGTGCTAGGTCAGCCTGTCCAAAGGGAATGGATCATCAACCTAGCCATGAGGTCTCAGGGCTGTCACCCAGCAGTATTCTCCCGAAGGACCACCAGAAAACCTTCTGTGGCCAAGAGGCTCTTTGATCTAGTTTGGGTCAGGGTGAGACATGAAGAGGTGTTACAAGTAAGAACCAGGCCCTTCAGCATCTAGATGAGAGGACCAATGAAGAGTGAAAAAAGAGAGACCAAGTTATCAGAAGTGGTACCGCCCGAACTTGGGATTCCAGAGATGGTGTGGGATAAGGAGACAGACAGGGAATGGACCCAGTGCAGGCAACGCCATCTGGGGCAGAACCCAACACGCGCAAGGACATATGGAAAAAGTTTACATGCTTAACAGGCCATGATCTTTGAGTTCAGGGAGATTCACACACATCTCTGCTCGCATTATCGCATTCGCATGTGATGGATGTGCTGTGAGAAAGATGTATGACTGTATGTGTGAGGGTAAAAACATATATTCTGTTCCTTTGCGTAGTTATGTTATTTTTGTACTGACCATAAGGAAGTGTATATTAGAGAGGCACCGACAACAAGTTTTAAGAACTGATACGAGTAGTGAGTACTTTGCCGATCCGGGTATGTACTCAATTCATTCATAGGCTGCCAACTATTGGCCTGTTATGAAACAATTACAGGAACAAATGCGTCCATTACATTTATTTATTCGCGTGATCAAATTATGCACTGACCATTGTCAGTCAGTCAATCCTCAAATGAAAAAGTAATAAAATAAAAAATTGGCTACGTAACATATTGCTTGGGGATATACAGTACTGTGTAAACATCAGAGTTTATTTAATTTCCAGTGAAAATGGCCATTAAGTGCAAGTTGTTTATTTTGCAGTGTCAGAAAAAAATGCAGGAAATATATTTAAAACAAAATGACACAAAAGCCTCCACAACTACACATAATATAAAAGTGTTCAGTATTTGCCTTTTGCCTTTTGCCTTTTGCCTACATTACATTCTGCTTCTCACGATCCAAGTAATCCCAAACACATTGAATGATACTGAGATCTCAGCACCTTCTTTGTCTGATAAATACGTCTTGGTCTTCTTAGCAGTGCTCTTAGTTTGGGGTCGTTATCTTGCTGTAGAGTGAATTTGTTCCCAATCAAACATTCTCCAGAGGGTATTGCATGATGTATTAAGACTTGTTTGTATTTAT
>CABFOQ010000638.1:0-17479 GCA_900660455.1 Gephyroberyx darwinii | reverse complement strand
GCCTGCAGGCCCATGGTGGCGGACTCCACGGAAAACTACCTGGGATTTGAGACAGACCTCCAGGATTTGGAGCTTCGCTACCTACTGCAGAGAGCTGACCGCAGGCTAGAGGTATTTTTCTTTTACCCTTTGTTTATTCGTGTCAGGTTGACCGAGAGCTGAGCTATCTTTTGCAGCAACAGCCTGGGGAGAACACATTCACTTACAGGAGCTACTCTGTACTACAAATTGTACTGCTGGCTAAAGAGGAACTCTCTAGTTTCCCTGTGTTCCTATATTTTGTTATATCAGTGTTCAGTTGTACTCTAGGTCTGAGGCAATTCTTGGTTTGTTGATAAGAATACTGAGTAGCAATTAAGATAATACAAGGCCTATTTAGATCTTGTAGAGATTTGATGTATGAGATAATGTGCACGGTGATTATCGCAAAATAAGCTTATTTTGCAATAATGACGGGTCCCGCTTATTGCATGGCTACTTACCAAGGATATTCATCTTTTGACATAAAATATTGATTTACAAAGATTTTATTACAAGCTAAAGTCATTTATAAATAGTGCAGATGGACTGTCTGTACTAACCAAGGAGTAACAGCTTTTTGGCACAAGGGGTTGCCAGTTAATTTGATTACAAATCCACAAAATGGACTGGACCTTGTGGCTGTGGCGTGATATGATTAGAAACAGCAGTCTTTTATTCAGAAATAACAGACCTCAGGCCAATCAGTATGCAGCAAAGACGTATAATAAATTGCAAATGTTAAACTGTATATTGCTTTTATGTCGATAGAATAATAGAATAATCATTTGTGTAATGTCTGTGTCTGTCAGGTCCACGCCATCTTCATCAGCAACGACATGCGGCTCAACAGTTGGTTTGACCCATCGTGGAGGAAGAGGATGCTGCTGACGTTGAAGAGCAACAAGTACAAGTCCAACATGGTCCACATGCTGCTAGGTGTGTCCCTCCAGATCTGCCTTACCAAGAACAGCACCCTGGAGCCTGTCCTTACCCTCTACATCAACCCCTTCGGAGGGAGCCATTCAGAGAGCTGGTACATCCCCATCAATGAGAACAGTTTTCCAGACTGGCAGGCCACCAAGTTGGACCTACCCCTGGAGTGCTACAACTGGACTTTGACATTGGGCAACAAGTGGAAGACGTTCTTCGAGACCATCCACATCTACCTTCGGAGCAGGGTAAAGACTCAGGATGGAGTGAACGACAGTGTTTATTATGAGCCTTTAGAAATGGCAGACCCCGGCCGGAACCTGGGCTACATGAAGATTAACAGCATCCAGGTGTTTGGCTACAGCATGCATTTCGATCCGGAAGCGATCCGCGACCTGATCCTGCAGCTGGACTACCCGTACACCCAGGGCTCCCAAGACACGGCCATGCTCCAACTTCTGGAAATACGTGACCGGGTGAACCGGCTGTCCCCTCCGGGTCAACAGAAATTGGATCTGTTTGCCTGTCTTCTCCGGCATCGGCTCAAACTCACTGCCAGCGAGGTTGTTCGCATCCATGCATCCCTACAAGCCTTCAGCTCACGTCTGCCCAACTCCCTGGATTATGAGACTACCAAGCTGTGCAGTTAACAGCTGCTTGAGGGAAGCTCTGGAATGTAAATGGCTGCTGGGAGGACTATTGGATACATGAATCGTGCCCTTCGTGGTGCAAAAGGCTTACAGTTGTTCACTGTCCCTATGGATTACCTTATTACAAACCTTATTACAAACTGTGTGGTTAATCGGAAGAGGACTGGCTGTGGACAGCTGGAGAATGTACTGATCTGATCATTTTGGTTTCTCTTGCGTGGCGGCAACTTACAGTGCTACATCATAAAGAATCAGTTGGATCAGCAAGACAAAATGCACAACTGTTTAGCAAGAACATAATCTTTGATAAAAGAAACCTCCAGTAGAAATTCAGATAACACTACATCAAGTCGAACCATCCTGTTTCAATATGACTCTGCTCATTTATACTGTAAGTACCAAGGCCAAGTGAAGGGACATTTTAAGGTAAACACGGTACAGTATGTTTGTTTGTAATTTTTATATGTTCCTTTGCTTCAGTGACAGTGCACTTTCCATGAAGACCAGAATACAGTGGTGTCAGTCAAAGTTTTGTAGATAAATTGATATTAAAACATCATGTTATAACACACTCGAGCTGTTGGGATATTTTTTCACGATTCCTTTAATTGGAATTTCCTCTGATTTTCAAATGCACTTAAAAGAGATGGAACTAATTTGTCTTTTTTTTTGCAATTACTGCAGTGTACCTCCATTTCCCCCTCATTACACCTGGGATTTTATTCCAGCACAAACAAACCAAAACTCACAAAGGCCGCACCTGCCAAGAAATACTGCACTTCTGGTTGCACTAAGTTCTCTTTTAGTTCAGCGTCAATGACAGGTCAGATATTCTAACCATACGTTTAAAGGTACTACATAAATCATTTACATCAATGTATCAAATTAATGATATGTAATGTATAATCACAGAAAACAAATAAAACCATGGTGCAGACGATAGGTAGCCTCTATCTCACACCAGTGGTGGTACAAAATTAAACCCACATTTCCCACATGTTGCAGAGAGGATGTGGCACACAATGTAAAATGCAGTCTAGAGGCTGATAGACTTCTCACGGTTTCTTTGGATTACAGTAATTATAATAATGTCTAAAGAATTAATGTGGTAATGATTTATTTATGTTAAAGTCCTGCACACAGCACCTTTTAAAAGGGGTGGAAACGCATGGACCCTTCAGCCTCCTGCCGTGACCGAGCGCTGTTGTTCCTACAGTAGGTCACAGATTCCTCCCTGCATTATTAATGTCAGGTAGAGGATGCCACCTCTAATTTGTTAACATGCCCACGCCTTAGTGACATCGCAGCCCAGAAGAGCAGGCCAAGGGGAATTCGAGCACCTGTGAAGGTCAGCAGGCATCACCTCAATTTGTCTGTTCCTGTCATCAAATCCAACTCATGTCAAAAGCTAAATTCCGACGAGGGTGGTACATGAATGAGGAGCGTTTGATGAGAATCTATTACCAAATGTCAGCACGTCAGTTCTTGAATACAGCAATGTCAATCGCACGGAGGTAACGAGCACAAAAGGAGCGGCAACAGAGGAATGAAGGGCCGCACCTCTGCTTACGTTCATGAATCTGTGGCGACTTTGCCTCAACTTTGAGGTCAGGCACTCATCTCTCACCAGGAGGCCTGCTCAGCCTTGGATAGTCAAACCCTTAATGTGCACAGGAGGCGAAGAAATCACAAAATATGAACCGTCAACCATTTTAGGATTAGGATTTTATTGGGGTTTTGTTGGGTAAAAAAAACACCAATCCACCTACCTCATCTAAACCCAAAAACAAATTAAACAGCCAGCCAGTATTTTTCAAGAAGCGTGGAAATGGGAGGACAAAAAATAATTTCACCTGCCCTACAGTATGTGTTCCTCCTCAGGCGAAATAAAAAGATCCCCTGGTAGATATCCGTAATTATGATGTTTAACAGCATTCTTATTTTGTGTTTTTAGCCTCAGTCCTGAAAAATCCGTCCTGCCAAGGCAGCTAGCCATAACTCATTACTGTGAGCTTGTAAATAGCTCTGCTTTTTTACTCCAAAAGCCTCCCTCAGGAAACTGAGGGGGTGGCAAGGGGCAAGCCTGATTAGAGACGCTCTGACCTTTTAGTAATCTGCCAATCAAAGGTATATATACACAAAAAAAGCCTTCTATTTACTGTACATTTGCTTGATTAAAGTCTACAGTTGTGATGAATTCAAGATGTTTTCTCTCGCTGTGGTTTATTATTCTGTTTTGACCGAACTTGAAGTGAAAATTCACCCGAGGGCGGAATTCACAAATGTTTATTCTGATGATGTTGGACAGTTGGAATCAATATTTCGTTTTTTTGAAAATGAACAACTCTCTCCCAAAGCTGGAAACCAGAGACATAAAGGCTCTTATTTCAGATGTCATCTTGAGAGTAGGAGCCGGAGCTGCTCTGTGGTCTATAAATCACGGTCCAGCTGTCCAATATCATAAACAAACAAGTGCATTCTGTCTTAGGGTGAGCTTTCCCTGCAGGGTTACTGTTTATGAGAAAGCCTCTCTCTTCTAATGCCATCCAAAAGGTGTTGGGGCGCCAGCTGACTGCTCACTTACTTGTGGCAAACTAGTTGTTACGACGTCAGCTAGTCAGCTAAGGCGAGTCACATTGCTTCAGGTGCCACTGCTCCCAGATCTGTCACTTGCATTAATTCCTGCTCATATTGCAGAGTTACGGCTGCTCAGACAACATATTACCACAACTCAAAGAGATCATTCGCCCCTGAAATGGAGATTAGCAGTGGGCCTTTTCAGGATGTCAGAAAATCAACAGATTTGTGCACAACGAATAAGCCCTACCCCCATACCCAACTAATACACATTCCAGAGAAATCCACTCATCCGAATCAATACTCCTTTCGCATTGTCTTTTCTGAACGTGGGTATGGATGTGCATCGTATCGGCTTCAGCTTCCGCTGCACACAAAACTTTTCCTCCCCCGGGGGACCCCCGCCAGCGGGCCGAAGCAGGGAACGCGAGGAGGAGGCAAAAGGTAACCGCCACCTCGTCAATAAATCAATGCGCTACTTTATTACTTCAGAGAACAAAAGGTTCTGCAGGGAGATCGATTGCACCGCCGAGGAGCCTCCGATAAGAGGAAAAATAAATAAATAAATACAATTCTGGCTGGCATTTGGCTCCTCCGTCCCTGTGACCCGATCAGCATCAATTTATTACCGATGTGATGGCTTCCGCCTGATGTGTTTTTTGTATAAGCACAAATCAATCCTGACTTTATTAGCCACTATGATGCATTGTAAAATGGCATTACTCAGGGTGCCAGATGAATGCCATTCATTAGGAAGCAATGCTGCATCGACTGTGGATGTTCAGCCTCGGATGTGCCGTAAATAAGAGGGAGAGACGTATTGAAAGGAGCGTTTTCTTTTGGTGAAAACGAATGAATGTATGGTTGGTTGAGTTACTTTTTTATTAATAATTATGTTACAAATTAGTTCCTAATGTTACGAAGCTGCACCATATAATGAGTTCTAATAAAAACTGCTTTATAATAAGCCGTAATAAACCTGCCACATGGTAGGGTCAGGCCTCCACAGCATAACAGCTTTATCAAATATTTACCTATGATAATTCAATTATTTAATCAATAGCATGTTAGAAGATAAGAAATTCAGAAGTTAAAAGTGCGTCACAATTATAGCAGCGAGTGGCTTCATTTTGTTTACTTTCTTCCATTCTATTCAATTTATTTTGTAAGTAGGCTAGTCTTAGGAAACAGCAGAGAGCGGCGCCCCTCTGAATCGAACCACACGGAGTGAAGAAAACAGCATGAAATAATCAGCATGGAGGATGACAGGCTGCCTTAGCTACTACTTCCACTTTCATTATGGAAATATTCTCTCACACACTTATAGAACACAACTGTTCTGCAGTGCTTTGCTTGAAATGCTGCACACAAGGTGCAAGGCATCGTAATAGCATTATTATAATGTACAAAAATGCATGCAAATGGTAAGCTCACATATTTCCACTAGTATGTATATTTCTGTCCTATGCCCCTTGTCTATTACGAGCCGAACACACATCTGATTAGACTTGATGAACTTTGCTGGATGGAGGAGTAAGTGGAACACCGGGGGCATTTGCATTGAGTCCCCAGGGTCCACATGGCAATGAATAAAGAAAAAACAAGGAGTGAGAGAGAGAGAGAGATAAGAGGGGACGAGAGAAAGAAAATTCATCCCATACATTATAGATCACGTTCAATACACAGGAAGCGACGCCTGTTTTTGTGTTTAGCGCGTGTCACCGGTGTGCGTGACAGTCGACGATCAAAGACTCTTTAATGTTCATGTGCAGACTCTTCTGCTATACCTCATTTAGGGAGGCGGTGAGTGACTCGGACACGTAACACGATAGGACATACAAGAATGGGATCGGGCTTAATGGGATAATTGGATGTGAAACTGTCATTCCACCTGGTGAGTGACTGTTTGTGAGAGCGGAGAGTGGCTAGACAGCAACAAAACCAACCTAATCAGCCTGGGGCCCGCAGAGAGCCATTTTATGCTGCAACATCAATTACAAAAGAATTGCTTTAGGGATCCTCTGGCCAGGCTTTCCAGTGCATCACTTATTAGACAATCCTTTGCTGTGACATGTACTCATCAGAGGATTGAGGCACCGGCGCTGGACAAGGTCATTTATGAATTATTTGGATTCGTGTCACATTTCTACAAATACTCTCCGCCACAGTCAATGTCCGTGTCTGTCACTGTGTTAGGGGAGCGGAGTGTAAAATCAGCTCTCTTTTATCAATGGATAACTGGGGCCACATAGTGGCGCAATGCTTGAATGGATTATTAATTATTGACATAACGCATTAGTGACTCATCAAACCTTAGATAATGGCAATTTTGCCCATATGGAGTAATTGAAAATGGCCTCATTCTATAATTTGTTATGAATGTAATGTAAAGATTTCATCACATATTATATATATGTATATTATATATATGGCAAAAGGTGAACACATAATGACAAGGCCATATATTATTATTTTTCACACTTTATTGATATACATCCAACACCATTACCACACCAGTACTGATATTTCAGCTTGGATGGATGTCATTTACCCGTGAGCTAAAAAACGTTTATACCGTTATACAACGGTATAACGGTATAAAGGTTTTAAAGCTCCTTTGGAAAACTGCAGTGATGAAACCTACTGTGTCAGGGAAAAAAAAATTTTTTTTATGATTGATGGATGATAATGTTCTCCCTCTGCCTTATCAAGGTTAATGTCATATGTTGATTGTGTCCTTACGATGTGACAAGATAGGAGTTTTTTATCTATCCTTGTCTGACTTCAGTCTAATTGGAAAAGCATCAAAAATCAATAGCACATTCCAAGTCCAAATGAGAATATTATACAACGGCATCAGAGCTATCTCACCCACTGTGGTCGAATGCAATCATAATATTTGCTGTCATGTGGACAGTATGGTTTTAATGAGGTATAACTGCTCTAAATGAAATAATGGAATACTTCCAATGTTAAAGGTCATAATACATTTTTAACGATAACACATGACGATGCTTTCAGCGGGCATTAGATGTTCTGCAACTGTCTACAAAATAACCGAGGGGCAATTCAATCACTCCAGAGCAAAACAAGTATTAACGTCTCCTTCTAGAGTGATGATTCAAGAATAGGCAAAATGAGTAATGAAATTCATGGGAAGGCAATACTTGTGTTGTTTGTTGAAAAACCTTCAAGTCCAATGACACGAGCACTTCAAATCAAATTCGGAGCAGCCTGGAGTGCCAGGGAGTGATCATTAGGAACCTCAGTGGCACTTGAGACATCGTTGTTGATGCTGACAGGATGCTGCTTCTTGCCACCGCATGTAGATATCCTTCAGCAATCAGAGCGGAGAAATGCCTAGCAAGCAGCTGGGATAATTAAGGTTGAACCAACAAACATAATCAACAGCCAATCAGACTGTATTGTGGCAGACCATCGTGCCCAAAGAGGCCCATGTTAATTTCCCGTGTCCAAGTGATTGGAGGGCAAAAACGTAGTTGCCTGCATTTGAATTAGCATTCTGCACCAACCAGAGATGCTTCCAATGGTATACAGGCTTTGCAGTTGTGTCACAAATCATTTAGCAGCCATGGTTGGCACCATCATGGTGGTCCATGGGAGTATTGGATGTCCACAAATAATGTCTATGTATAACAACCAAAAGGAGAGATATGTGAAAAAGATTGGTGTTGGTGTAGGTCCAGTAACACTGTAAAAGTAAACGTTAATAGTCTGATAAGGTAGATTTGTTTCCAAATTTAGGTTACTGTGACACATCTTCTCCTTAGTCCTAGTTACTCTGGTCCTAGTCTCTACTCCAAAACACTCTCAGTTGTAGCTTGAGAAGGGATAGCTCATTTAACCTGAACAAACTCTTAGCTAGCTGACTAGCTAAGAGTTTGTTCATTCTATTGTGAATTCTGGTGAGCTAGTGTGCAAATCAGATGTGTTTACAACAAGTGGTGATAGCTGACCAGATACTATGGTTGGCTAGCTAACCAAAGTATTAGTTAGCTAGCTAACCATAGTATTAGTAAGCTGACATTATCTAAAAATTGATCAGATTTATCAGGGGAAATTAACCTTTTCTATTGAATTCTGTTGAGACGGCCAAGTTGTGCATTTGTTGCCCAAGAGCTCAGTACCTCCAATATGGTGGCCAGACAGTTTCATCACCCGAACGCCCTCTATAAATCATCCCATGGACAGTGTCCTCCCCATCTATCCCCAGCACCAATGAAAAAAGGCAATATTCAGAGAAAAATACAGTGCACAAGTGTGGACTTACAGCATAATGCGCGGCTGAGGAATTCCCCCCTATAGCAAATCAGTCTTGAATGAATGAGTTCACTGTAGGAGCATACATTCAGTAAAATAATCATGAGGCAGGGTAGCCTCAACTTTAATTAAAGAATGCTATTGTCGCAATCTTTTTTATTCATAAACAAGAGTTAATAAAAGCTGTTAAAGCTGCTTTAGAGAGAGGGATATATTATTGATTGAAGGGAGAGATTAGAAATTAATGACCCATGTGTCCCAGATTGAATAATCAATTTCAATTAATATCAATTTCACAGTGCAGCTGCTCTGTAACAGTTCCTTGGGTCGGCTTTAGCACTATTCATTTTTCAACCTTTCAGAAAGAACACACCCACAGAAGGAGTGCAGTGGCCATGTAGGAATGAATCAGAAGCTTCTCGGTCACAGAACAATTACCTCCAAGAGGCAAAAGACACAACTATATCCTGGATATCATTCAGCATCCCTCGACAGGTAGTTATCATGCGTCCAGCTGACCCCCCCTGAGTCCAGCCACTCGTTGTCTTCTCTTCACATGAGCAAAATATCACCACCACATGTGGAGCCATGTATCGATGCCCCACATGGACCTCCCTCCTGCCTGCATAGTCAAGATCCTGGCAGAGCAGAGGGCAGGAAATTGGAGGTGCTGGGTGAGAGAACTCGGTGTTCCTATTTGGCCTTGAATACATTGCACAACCATCCATCATCCAAGCCTTATTTGAGATGACAATGATGAGGTGCCCTCAAATGTATTTGTGTGTGTGTGTGTGTGTCTGTGTCTGTGCATGTACGTACATGCATACTTCTGCTGAAGAGAGGTAACAATCTCCCTTGAGAGAAGTGCAAGTGATATTTTGGATCCAAATTGAATGGATGGGGGTGATTGCTCAGCGAGAACTGAAAAGTGACATCTCAATAGGCATGCCCTTATCAGGAAATAATAAGGCTATTTTCATGACCAAAATTAGACGTGCAGGCTGTCAGATGAGGGGAAAAGGTTTGAACCAATTGTACGAAAGAAGATGCTTATTAGAGAGGTTCAATTTGCATATATTGCATGTCAGACATATTGGCGAAAATGTCAGAAACTAAATCAAAAAAGCCCTTCTAGTGTATCTGCTGAAATTGCTCCTTGATCAGAGCGAATGAATTTGACAGAACAGTGACGTTATGGGTATCTGGCGGAAATAAATCATCGCCGAGACATTTATGAGACATAGCAGCGCTGCAACTTTCTCTCCCAGATTGGTTATCCCAGGAATGGACGGATGGAAATAAGCTATACTTGCATGTGGTTACACAATTTTCTGTTTTCCGTAACCAATATTCCATGAAAATTCTATTACATGAAAATCAATACGCAACTCTGCTGTAAAGGAAGTATTCAGAGTTTGTTATGTTTAGACCTAAAAGGAACATATGACAAATAGTTTGAGTAAAGAGAACCGATTGAAGTACTGCCCGCCCTTCCTTCGCCCTCTCTATCCCACCACATAACTTGCTTTGGTTAAATTGCTAAATGGTCCAAAGCCCATGATGCTGAAGTAGTGAGTGAATAATCTGCTCATCTTCTCCTTCCAACATGCTGCAAACTCAGGACACTTTCCTTGTACTCTGTCTCGGGTCGGGCTCAGGGCCTTGGCTCGAGTTTCCCAAAGTCATCCGAGTGGTTAACTTTTAAAGTGTGTGGAAGAAGAGGCTTCTGACGGATCAGCATGTGTCTCCAATGGCTCCAAATCGCCTGGCAGATCCCTGTCAGCCTCTCTTTGAGATGCGAGCCGGAGGGCCCGTAATGTCAAGTGCCTTTGACACTTAAGACAAATGATGCTCTCAGCCCACGTACGCGAATATTAGAGCGCCGCAGATGGATGTATGGCAGCTCAGCGCCTTCACGGAAACACAGGAATCTAAATAGAGCTGTTATCACGATCATCATCATCATCACGTTCACGTCCACCGATTCCAAAAAAGCCTGCGAGTATGGGGTGGTTAGAGAGCCTTATCGTTCACAGAGGCACTAGCGCCTTTCAAAACTTACAAGCATTAATTAAGAATCCATTATGAGCCCAAATCCATCAGAAATGTGACCATTATGCACAATGATACCCCATTATTTGAGCCTATGCAGTGTTTTGTATGCAAGGGTGGTAACAATTTCTTGTGAGTTTATGTAAAGAGAGCAGCAAAGCCATCTGTTCATAGCAGTTTGGGATGCAGGCTGAATATTGATAAGGGTATCAGTGTTCTCAGCAATGTGTCAGCCTGCAGCTCCTTGAGATGGGCACAAGCAGGAGGATACCATGTAACTTATGTCACAACTATCAATCTCACACAAACGGGTACAGCATGCAGGCATCGGCATTTGTCTTTTCCAAAGGGAATGCTATTGATCCCGACATGACAAATCGAGCTATATTACAGGCTGATACATTATACTGTACAGCTAGCCGATTGGATGGATTTTCGAGGTATTTTTGAGGAAGTGGTGGATCTTCTGCGGTTCCCAAGCAAGGTTACTGCCAGTGGTACAATGCAACATATACACAGGGCGTATTGATTTTCCGATATCTGCGTGGGCATAACATTCACATTCTGACATCAGTCAGTGAGCGGTCCGAGTGTAGGAGTGAACCTATACTTCAAATATCAATTCACAGACCAATTATTTTTTATTTCAACATGGCAAATCTCTGGCTCTTCTCCAGCCTTGCCTTTTTCGATAATGAAGTCTGGTCTTCTGAGGAGGGCAAGGTTATTTTGCGAATGTGCAAGATTAGAGTCGGTGGTAATTTTGGAATTTGTTCAGGTTTTCTTAATGTGGCGGTTTTATTTCAAGGTGACATCATCGTGAAGGGGGCCCGGTGAGGATCACGTCAGATAACGAACTACTGAGGCAACGTGTCGGAAGGCTTTAAGGTCAGGCCTTGATAGGATCTTGTTGGTGATGGATGAGTTAATTTGGAGTGATTATAGATACATCACCTTTGAATCCGAGTAGTCAAAGGGTCAGGTGGGAATCATAAATAAATCAAGCGAGAGGTCACATGAAAGGTACACAGGTCCGATGCATGCTTTTAAAGGACACGGCTCTTTCAGATCTTCATCCCAAGTCTTCATAGCGAAATCAAACAGGGAGCAGAAAAAGGCAGAGATTCGACTCAAATCCCTCTAAGCCCTTATCGAATAAATGTTCACTCACAATGAACATGGCTCACTGGAACAGACATCGACAAGGACTTGCGCGCACACACACACACACTCACAAAATTACATGCAAACACACACATGCACAGCTTAACTCCTCTAGTCAAAGAACAGTGCTGCAAATGGTCAGAAATGTGGTCACCTGTGCCTTGAAGTGGCATTTGAAACCATTTAAAGTCAAATGAGTATTCGCAAATAAAGAATCATATGACATTTACATCGGACGACAATGGTGCCGGGTTAACAAACACGGATCAGTTGTTGAGGAAATGAGCCAAGCGCTAAGTCTACATTTAATGTCAAAATGCCTGGGGTATTGTGATTGCTTCTGGAATTATTGACCCAGTTGAAGCCTGATTAAAGTTAATTGCTCCCCAGTGTCCTATGACCAAGCAAGACAGATTGCCTGA
The DNA here is from genome assembly GCA_900660455.1 of Gephyroberyx darwinii. Lineage (NCBI taxonomy): Eukaryota > Metazoa > Chordata > Actinopteri > Trachichthyiformes > Trachichthyidae > Gephyroberyx > Gephyroberyx darwinii. Next base: position 5,382 of record CABFOQ010000638.1, on the reverse strand, counting down.
GTATGTACATCCACATTTCCGCCCACATCACCGAGTGTGATGGAACACCTCTGTGGCGTCTGCAAAGAGGTATTTCAGACGAGGGCTAATGTGAAAGCTATCCATCATGTTTTGATCACTGTATTCTTAAGAGCTACTCACTGGAACTGATGACAAACCGCCGAAGCCCGTACAATCTCTCTTCACGCCTGTCAGCATCACCAAGTTTTTTGGTTTTTTTCCCACACCATTTTCCAGTCTGTTGATGGTGGAAACCACTAAATATTTCAAAGTAATGATCTATAAATACATAGTTTGGATGGTATGAATCTGTGAGCAAGGAGTAGGGGGGTGTGCCTGTAATAGGGCGCCCACAACTCTCGCACACAAATATTCAATGCTCCTCATTGACATTCAGCTTTAGTTGAGTAGAAACTTTCTCAACTTGCTGCTGAGAATTTATGCAAATATACAATAGATCCACTCACTTGCACAACAGAAGTGCATTATGCATGAACTGTAACTTGAATCCAAAGAACTGCAAATCTGATCATTTGATTAGGCTGGGGTGACACGGCAGTCATTAAATATTGGGTAGCTGTGCCCTCTATCCTCCTCTCTGATTTTGTGAACATTTGCACCACATGCTATACTTATTTTTATTTTTTTATTTTTTTTACAAAAACAACATAATATTCACTTTTTTTGCTTGTTAACAAAAGAGACACCATCTGTAGTCACAGCTAGAGGGGCTGATAGTGTATGCAAATAAAGCACAGCTCTGAGATCAGCGTATGAGAGGGACCATGACCCTATCAGTAGATTGCAAACTGATTTTAAATACATTAAAAAAAAAAGCAAGGCAGGAGAAGGAAAAACGAGTAGTACATTAGGCAATGTACTATAGCTCAGAGCAAGTTCAAACCAGTGACTTTATTAAAAAGTTCCAGTCCATTTCAGCAATTCATTGAGTTGCTACAGCACTTTTGACTTATTGCTCTGGGAGGTGAATGCTGTTCCGTGCCTTTTAGAGACTAAATCACTTATGTGTGATGTAGCGTTCAAAAACAGACGTAGAAAACACCGAAAGAGTTGTAAAAAACGATATAGGATAGAGTGAGTAGTTCCTCAAGGGAAACAAAACCCAGCTACAATGACGTGTTGCTGGCTTGAAGAGATAATGAAGAATAGTCACAAGCTGCTCTGTATTAAGAAAAAGGTCTTTTTTGGTTATAATTCTTGCCTCATTTCTTTCATTGTGCCTCCATTGCATTTTTCAATAGGTAATTTCCCTCTGCATGACTTTGATGTTTTGATCAGGGGCTTTGACTGAAAGGTCATCCACTGATGAAGCCATGAGTCAGTGGCGACAGCGGCCCGAGAGAGGGCTCGGTGCCAAGCTCAACGCCGCTGCTAAAGGAGAAAATATGATGGAATGAAAACTTTACGGCTCCCCTCTCCAGCTACGATATACTGTATGCTGATTTGAAATCTTCTTATCCGGGAATTCACTGCCAGTTATCGAAAGAGGGTCTCAGACCGAACACGTCATTTTGAATTGAATTCCAAGTCTTACGACACCGAACAATAGTCTCGGTCTAGTCTCGCACGCCCGCACCTCTCTCTCTCTCTCCACAGTGTGTTTCACTTTGTCTTCGCACCTAGAGAAATGTGGGGCACTACCAATTGTGAGGGTGAAACAAAGGCGGGAACAACGCTGTCTCCTCGGGTGCACGTTAGCGCGCCGGCCTGCCAGCTCTGGAAACAGGAGTAGACCTAATTAGAAGTTCGTGTCAGTTGGACCGAGGCAGGGCTGCAGTACAGTGATATAGATGAATGGACGACCCGCCGAGCTCCTCTTTGAAAACACATGGAATATCCACCTTGAAAACGTTGTTAAAAAAGAATGATGACTAATAGTCAGGATACCGCACAACAACGTGCAATGGTGTAAGTGTTCCTCAGCGCTCATGTTTCTGTGACCCGCCCTTCCTCCTTTTCTCCAGGAGGAATTCATTATGAAAAAGATCATCCGTGCACTTAGATCTATGCAATTTACATGCATTAGTCTAATCCGATGCTCTGATGAAAGTCTTGTAGGCCGACGGCTTGGCCTAATGAATGCAAATTGCATAGATCTAAGTATGCCGATGATCTTCTTTCACCGTGAATTCGACTGGTTCTCCAGCAAAGCCTCTACACACTTCCAGATAGATGGCACAGAAAAAATCTAGATATACGCTGGTATATCTATCGAGTCGGACACTCTTCAACAATTTTAATTAACAGTTTCACCACACGGTCTCGTCGGACTCTTAATATGAACAAGCCGATCTCATTCTCTCCGATTTTTCAGCTTTTTTTTTTTGTTCCTGTGAATTTACGACAATGGGGCATCAGGATTTCATAATGAGGAGGGAGCGACCACCCGACCAGACGCTGACCTCTGACCTCCCTGTGTACGACGGCAAGAGAAAGTCAATAATGAATTAAATGTTGCATCACTATCATCAGCGTGACTCCGTCTCTCCGACTCGTACACCCTCCTCGTTCCATAGCGCTAATGCTTTTTTAGTCAAATCTTAACGACAGGAAAGAACATAGTTGTGCTGACAAAATGAGAAAAGCAAAACCATGAGGGAGGTGGAATGAAGTAGGAGCTAAGGAACCCATGCAGCATGTCCTGTGATCGTGTCCTTAATGTAGTATTCCTAATGACTAATTAAGACGCACATAATGAGGTAAACAACTTGCTTGACACATTCTTATTAGTTCCTACTGAAGTAAAGCACAAATTGCTAATTGGCGCAAAGTGAAATATACAAATCTTATTGGTGTTGAAAACAAAATTACAGCAGTAGCAGTCATCCCAAAAGTCATCACAGATCTATTTCTGTGTTGCATCTTCCCATAGTTTGTGCTCCAGTGGTTGTTTGCAATGTGTTGTTTTTTTCAAATGTCATTAAAATTGGTTCTTTATTTTTTTCTCATTTGGTGTTCAGCGCTCATCACTGTGGTGTTTCAGCACTGCACTTCCCACAGATCACCTGTCGATCAAACAGCGTGTCCAGTACTGTGACACCTTGGATTTTCTCTGGCTGTTCAGCCACGGTGGCTATCGCTGCTCATGCTAACTACCCAGTTCTTCTTCTGTTTATTCAAAACAAACCGGAATCACTATTGTGGTACATCAATCGGTAGAAAAATGGACATATATTTATATGACAATGACACTTTACTTTAAGTAAATATACAAAGCATCTGGTTGTCAGACCAATCACTGCATGCGAATTGCACAATAGGCATCTCCATCAACAACAATTTCCTTGTCCCCTCATTTTTCTTTGTGGGTGGTAATGAACCCATAACAGGTTTTCCTTGAGGAGAGTTGTTTTTGCTCAAAAACCAATAAGGAATAGTTAACATTTTCATTTTGAAGACACACTTGATGGATTTTTTTTTATTGATGGAGGATCTTCATGGTGTCTAATTTTGACAGTAATAGTGTAATCGTTACAGCAGAGGGAACCAACCATCACTGGATATAGAGGGGGGAGTCTGCACCCTCAAGGAAGACGGATAGCTTTTGTTAACCACATCTGGTATATAAGCATCAGCCATATAGCAGCATTAGTTAGCAAGGCAGTACATGATTCCTTGCTTTCAAAATGACTGTTTCATATACAATCCAATCATGTAGGTCATTTTTGGGACTTACAAAAATGTCAGCGTCCGTACTTCCGAATGGGATTCTATTATAATTGTGCCAGACACGACTTCAGCTGTTCCTTATGGGAGTATAGGAGCTTTTAGTCTGGCAGGTTCACCCAAGAAGCACTGCTGTGTTCAGCACTAACTCTGCGCCCCTGAGGAAATATAGGTGGCATTTCTCAGGTACCCTGGTGCCTCAAAAATAACATCCCATTAAAAAGTATGAATCATAACCATGCACACCTGCAGAGAAAAAAAAAATTGAGAGGGAGAAGAGTATTTTTTTTATGTTGCTCTTTTGAACTCACTGGTCTTTTTAGAGGTGCTGTTATTGAAATAAATGCTTCCCATCAAGGTTACACTAAACTTATTAATTGCCAGATTTGATGAGGGCTGCATTTTAAGTGCTGTACCTGCTTATTAAAACATTGCACAGTGGATCTTAATGGCGGCCATACTGGTGCCTCCCATGGAGCGCTTGTGTCTGGCTGCATTTTCTGAGTCATTAACGCCGTGCCACTGCAGAGCGGGTCGCCGATTCAGAACAGCGGGGTCAACCGGGAACAGAGGGAAGAGAGCTATTCTCAGCCATAGGTATGAATATGAGCTCGGGCATGCTTTTTTTCTCCTTCCCCTACAGGAGGGAAGTCCGAAGAGGCACTGCGTCACGACGTCCAAACCCCAATACGTCCAGCGGAGAATTTTAACAACTGTACGTCTAGGCATTGAAGCATGCGGACGCTGTATTTACCAAAATGAAAAGGGACACGAGAAAATTGGCAATTTTCTCTCTCTCTGTGTGCTGAAGTTGATTTACCCAAAGAGATCATCAGAGTGTCTCTTAAGATTCGCACATGCAAAAAAAGTCATTCACACGCACCCTCGTCGACGGCGGTTGCACAGCCAAATGAAACGTATAGTAGAAAAGTTATATTGATTTAGCAAAAAAAAAGAAGAAATGCTGCTTGGTGAAAAAGTGTGACCCAATTATGTACTTGTGCTGCTAATGAGGCCAGATTGAGGTGTTGGAAGTTGAGCGGCTTCAGTCTGTTTATGACTAATGCCTGGCATGGCAAGAGCGTTGGACACTGGTGAGATCAGCTCTCATTCCCTCCGCTCTGAGATATTGCATTGACCTCTGCGGCCCGCATCCCGAGATTACCTTGACATCTGCTGGGCGGGTTTCAAAAAGCTAATTAATCCCCGCTGACCTGAAGTTTGGCTGTCTGTTCTAAAAGCAGCTCCAGTCTCGGGGTAAAGACCCACGATAGGTCAGCCCACCAGCTTCCCTCCCTTATGACTCTTATTCTTGGAGAAAATGTTTTTTTTTTTCTTTGACAGGTTTCCAGCAAGTCAGAGAATTGGTGTCAAATATTGGAGGAGAAGTCGCAGGCTGCTCAGCTTAATGATTCTTAACCTGAACCCATTATTTTTCCTGTTTACTAAAGAATGCCAATATGCTTTCTCATATTTGTCGGTAAGTGGTTATTTCAGTGACTGATGTGCTTTGCTCCTCCGATCCACTGCATTGAAAGCCCACAACGCCCATTTCACATTAGCGGATATGATTTTTCTCAGCTTTGTTTCATGGCCTCTTTCAGCCCACTGAGTATTGCAAACAGTTTCCCACCATGAGGCGACATTCATATTCATGAGTAATGTTACGCAAGGAGACGGGGGAAAATTAATAAA
>CABFOQ010000637.1:0-16863 GCA_900660455.1 Gephyroberyx darwinii | reverse complement strand
AATAAAAGGAAAAGATTAAGATGGGCAAAGAACTATTTAGGGAAGAAGCAGTCAGCTGGTATTCTGTCTATAATGGAGCGGCCAGTGCAGTCACCAGATCTCAACCCTATTGAGCTGTTGTGGGAGCAGCTTGACCGTATGGTACGTAAGAAGTGCCCATCAAGCCAATCCAATTTGTGGGAGGTGCTTCAGGAAGCATGGGGTAAAATTTCTTCAGATTACCTCAACAAATTGACAGCTAGAATGCCAAAGGTCTGCAAGGCTGTAATTTCTGCAAATGGAGGATTCTTTGATGAAAGCAAAGTTTGAAGGACAAAATTATTATTTCAAGTAAAAATCATTATTTCTAACCTTTTCAATATATTTTCTATTCATTTTGCAACTCATTTGATGAATAAAAGTGTGAGTTTTCATGGAAAACATGACATTTTCTGGGTGACCCCAAACTTTTGAGCAGTAGTGTACACAAACAACAGGCAATGTTAAGGGATGGCCAAAGTGGATGTTCACATGAACACATTTCTCGCACGTGCATATGGGTGCACACAGACAGACATGCAAAAGTAAACACATATGCACATATGAACACGTGCATGCTTATGTGTGCAGAGCTAATAGGATTTGTGAGTGAACCTGACGAAGCAGCATTGCAAAACACACAATTATTTCCAACGATAAATAAGTGAAACAAGTTAGTACTTCCAGTGATTAAGTGTGCTGCAAACAATTTACATGGGATTTGTGTGTGTGTGTGTGTGTGTGTGTGTGTGCGGGGGGGTGACAAGTTCAAGCTGAAGTGTTTACCTGTAGGGGTGTCCGGGGTATCCAGTGCATGCCAGTACACCATGATAGAGCCATCAGACTCATACATCTGAAACGAGAGAGTTAAATGAAGAAAAGAGGCTGCAGTAATACATGCACGCACGCACACACACACACAGGCACACACACACAAATTTACCTGAATGCCGTTCTGAGAGGTCAGCACCAGGAGATCACGAGAGGGCAGAACACACCAGGCTGCCTGTTACAAGCAACCAATTGCTTATGTCAGAACACTCAACACACAATGATCATGTTGAAACGAGCAAGACTTCACCCTCTCTGTCTGGGGGGAAGGTATTGAAAAATCTGTTCTAAGGAACTACATATGAGAAGAGTTTTGTCGTTCGACATGACTTGGTACAGAATTTAATGACTGACTATGCTGTAGGTGGGGACATAATAGTGGGAACAGTTACTCTTATAGAGTTTCTCATTGTGCTAACTTCTAAGGGGTGAATAAATAAAAGTACGCTGTTTTTCATTTAGCTGGAGATGCCTTGACTGGAGGGGGATCCTCCACACTTTGAGAAACACATCTCTAATAATCCAATCGTACTCTCAGCCACCCGTGTGTCGCTGGGTAAAATAGCTGGTTTGGGACACACACAAACATATTATACCTAGACTAAAGTTGCATTGGGGTCTGACCTGCATGATGAGTGAGGTGCTAGTGGCGACGTTAGGCTCCTTGGACTGCAGCTGACGGTGGGAGTAGTTGAGGCCGTCCCAGGACGCGCTGACCATGTTGACAACATTAGCATGGACCACCGTGAAGTAGGTGAGGCTTCGTGGGGAGATGCGCAGCACGCTGAGGTTGTTGTAGAGTGCAGATGCGCTGTTTTTGATCTGTATGCTCTTTTCTTTGTGATACATCGTGTAATCCTCTCTTAGCACTTAAGTTTGTTGAGAAGGATAATGGGTCACCTGATGTCAGTCTGGTGCGGATAAGGACATTGAGTCAATGTCATTATTTATGGGTTTTCATTAAAAAGCCAAGTCAAAGACCTATTTGGCAGCAACTGGTGGCAATCATTTACGTTAGCGCTAAGCTAACTTGAATAACGCTGCATAAAAGACAGCGACAGCTATTGTTGTTCAACACATTCACAATCTTTCTTCAGATTACACAACAAATCACTATGTAACGACTAATTAAAATAGCGCTATCGCCGTAAATCAACACAGATAACGTTACCATTAACTTACTACTTTTCTAGCTATCTTTAGCAAGGAGATTACCTCCGCGTCCTCTGCAGCCATAGAGACAGCTCCACCTCTGCGTATTACGTCATGGATTCTTACGTACCCTAAAGGTTGGCTTATTCAGTTGCATAGCAACCCCCCTACAGAAAATAGGGTGCAGAGAAGTGTGGTAAATATTGTCTAGTGCACCTTTTTCAGTTCGTATTCGTCTATGGTAAGTTATAAACGTTGTATAAAAGTTGTTTTCATACTGTAATATACGTAACCTCGTGGTTAGACTTTTCGCAAAATAATAAATAATTGGCATCGTTAGCCGTTTTACGGTTTTTTCCTGACTTGAAGACTAACTGTTACCGTTACGTGAAAACAACCTAGTAATGTTACCTAGTAAATGACAAAAGCCATGATAGGTCAGTAACGCTGATATATGTATTGCTGCCTTGGCTAAAGTTAGTCATGTAGAATCATGCTTTAAGTTTCGCATCACACTTTCATTAAATTAGGCCCATGACACCTCCAGAAAGCTGAACAGTAAATTTTGTCATCCCAAAACCACCCCCACCAAATCTGCTCTCTGCAATGATCTCTAGTATTTTTAGTATTCTTTAGTATATTCTTTAGTATATCTTTAGTATTTTGCAGTCAGTAAAAGAGGATTGTTTTGACATGGAAATTTAATTTCTGTCATGTTTGATTCAAGATACTATAATTTTATATCACATTTCTCATGAAGAAGTGTGCAATGTTTACCTTCACTCCCAATAGCAACAAGCCACAAGGGTAATGTCATTAGAGTGGGGAATTATATATGTAGTTCAGTGGTAGGGACAGAAAGAATGCTGTTATATGTTACATTCTTCCAGTGGAGCTCAGTGAACATGTCAAAATGGTACATTATGATTAGCATCCAGTTTGTTTCTGTTATTTATGTCTTTTCTTCCAGTTTTGTTTCATATTTCACCACCAGCCTCTGAACCAAGATGTCCCGCTCTGCTGCCAAGTCACGTGCTGACAAAGGTGGACGCAGATCCTCTGTTCAAGTGAACACTCCTCAAACTCAGGACCCTGATGTGGAGGAAATTGTCCCAGGTCGCCTCACTCAGGCCCAGTGGACGGACCTGTTGAGGCAGGAGGATGCAGAGGAGATAGTGGGAGAGATCATGGAGGAAGTCTTGAGCCAGGTCACAGAGAGCTGGTTCAAGGGGTACATTCAGAGACAGGTGAAACTGAGAAAGAAAACAGTTATCATTTTTATTTTGTTTCACAGTGAAATAAAATAACACACATAATTGTTTGATACATAATGTGTATTACAATCAGTTGCAGGGCACATGGAGAGAACATAATAATCATTTAGATTGCAGCATTTTCACTAAAGGTGAAATACAAGTCTATCACATGGCATGTAAATGAGCTCCAAGTTGCCCATCTCTCTCCTCTAGCTGGGGCATTTCTCCACATCCTGGGCCCATGACTACCTGGTTCAGGTTCTGGAGTGGCAATTCCTCTACCGAGATGAAGGAGAAGGGCCAGAGGAGGCCTCCAGGACAGAAGACTTAGAGCCTCTGCCAGCATCTGCAGACTCCTGGGCTCAAGGATGTGTGCCTGTTATAAACACTACACTTCCACCTCACCCTACTTCTCAACAGGTACTTTTGTTATGTCTCTTCTGCAACATGCAGCAAATACTATAAAGTGATGATAATGGAAATGTCTTTGTCATAGAGTAGACTGGAGTTAAGGCAAATAGTGGTGTAATTTAGCTTTTGGCTCCCATCATTAACAGCATCAAAAACAACTTCCAGAGACACGCCACTTGCTATAGAGTTCAAATCTATCTTTGCAAAAAATAGGCAGAGGATGAACAAATATTGCTTTAGAACAAGACTTAAGGCAACAAACACAAGCAAACAAGTAATAACTGATAGATTCACTATTGTTTCATTTTCACAATGATGGAATAGGCCTTCCAAGCAAGCAGTGTGTCTTTGCACATATGTGCTCCCATTAGGACTGTAATGGAGTTAAAGAAATAAAGACTAGCGCCATAAACTGTATGTGTGTATATGAATTTCACTTGTGTTTTTTTTAGTAGTGCAAATTGATGTTGGCTAAGAGCCAAAAATGAAATTACAGTGTCATGTTTTTAATCAAAAGCCCTAATCCCTAAGTAGTATATTTCCAACCAGACAGAGAAAACTTTCCTCTTGAAAAGCACCAGAAAATTAGTCTTATCGAAAATGTCTTCATTAGCCAGTCTAAAGTGGTCTACAGGTGGCATGATAGCAACCACAAAGAGTAGCTTTCTTGAGCTAATGGTGAAAAATCGTTTTGCTCTACTTTGTTTCTAATAGGAGGCTGCAATTGGGCAGATAGCTGGAGAAACAGAGCCAAAAGCCAACCAGCAATGCCATGTAATGGCCCAAAGTGGCTCACCAAAGCAATCTGAAAAGGACAGAAATCCCAGCAAGCCTGCAGATTGCGAGAGCTACAGAATACTTACCCCTCGCCCACCACCAAGAAGTGATCAAAAGAAAAGAAGGCAGATTCATTCACTTCCCAACACCGTTGAAGACAAATTACTGTGGTCCCCCTCTGGTTCAATAGAAAAAAATGACAAGGAGAAACAGGGGGGAAATAGGGTACATTTAAATAGTAGTCACAGACTTGAATCATTACATAAACATGAGGACTACCAACCTATACCTAGGCTCAGTCATGTCTGCCTGCCTCAGCACTATGTCACACCTCAGTATGAGATCTTGGACACCAACCACACAAAATCCCACCCCAAGAGACCCAGTGGACTATCCATAGCAGAACGGAGATGTGACAAACAGCAAACCGAATGGATGGGAAACTCACTGAAACCATTAACCAACCACCTGGATCAGCCAGCTAAGCTTCAGGGGAGAAATGGGGCAGATGTCTGGCTGTCCCTCAGGAAGAAGGCCAGTCCCACTGGACGTAAAAGGGAAGGGATTATCCCCTTCTCTGGGACTCTGAGGCTTGACACAATGGATTTGGTCCAGGGTGTTTCTCTCAAGGATTCCCAGGGTGTCCAACTTAGCCCACTCAAAATGTGTCCTCCGGCCCAGTCTACCAGGCTGAGGCCGATGCAAGCCAATCCAGTTGTGCCGCTGTTCTCTGCGGAACAGCTTACTACAGGTACATCACCTCAGGTCACCTCACTGTACTGACCCTAGAACTGTGACCACTGATTATACAGTAGTGTGATAAATACATTGCATAGCTGTATTTAAAACACAATGAGAAATAAACTGATGAAAACAACTAGGCTAGGCTTCATGAGGTGGCGTACATTGTAAGTTGTGAAAGATGACCATACATAATTTATCATGCAGTTTCAAAGATTTTCATTTTCTGTTCATTTGTTTGTCTATACATTTTAAATACAATGTGAAGTTACATTGTACATTTTTTAAATAAAATTAAGTTAATAAGAAACTATTAAACAATACATTGTTTCTTTGATGTCAGTGCTATTTCATTACTATCCAGTACTAATGCAGAAAGGGTATTTGTGTTTCATCAGTGCCTCCCATACAACTTAGCAAAGGTAGTGACACATGAAGTCCTTCATAAATAAACTACAACACTGTGAAGCAAGTAAACTGGACAGAGAGATCGAGAGACTGGGGGCCTCAATGAAGGTTTTTATTTTTCAGTGTAGGTTTTTGATTGCTCTTGAACAGTCACTTCCAATTTCCTTTGCTGGTTTCCTCGGTATTAGAAACCTTGCCACATAGAGGGAATGAGGAGGCAAATAGGCCTACAATTCAATAGGCGAGACAGGTTCAACAAGCTGCTTCTTTTAGTTGCAGCTGCTGTAAACATCTGCTTTATCAGTAGTAGTCGTAGTCGTAGTCGTAGTACTTTACTGCAGGTCTGTACGTGCTGAACGTATCTAGTAAAAGCACCAACGAATCAGGCACAACCGGAAGACTGCTCGTGCAACCTACCTTGTTAGGGTGGACAGGAAGTTTACGGAGAAGCGAGCCAATCATCTTCATCGGTGCTGCGTCTACACCAATCAGAGAAATGTTTTGCACAAGGGTTTGGTTGACCCTTTGCACATGTGAGAACGCAATGGTCGGGAAGCAGTATTGATCAAAGTCACAAAATATCGAAACAAATCACCTAACAAGCAGATCAAATATGAAAAAGGAAACGCAGGACGCAGAGGAGGTAAGGGTGGCAACACACACATTAAAACAAGTCACATTAAGTGTTTGGTAGCTTGCTAGCTGCTTAACTCACTGAGCAGTTTTTACCCCGAATGACCAGATGTACAGGAGACTGGTTACTTCCGTTGCCCACAAGTTAAATCTACACTTTAAGTGTATTATGATTGCTAGAAGACTATTATAAGACCATCAGAAACTTAGATAAACTTGTATTACAAACATCAGAAAACATTCAGTCTAATATCATGCCAGTTGCCCCATAAAGTCTGCATCTCCCTGATTTTTGGGATATTTTGTTGATTATATCATGCTCTGATTCAAATTATTATCATGTATATGCAGTGTCTGTACAGTGCCTGATGGGCATCACTTAGTGTGAACGTTAAATCAAACTAAGCTGTTGTTGCCATCACTTTTTACCCGTGGTGCTGCTGTCGTTCCACAGATGATTCCGTCAGACTCATCCCACGACGAGGAAGAGGGAAATGTTCCTGTTAAAGTCAAGCGAAGCAAACCGGAGGAGGCCGGAGGAGAGGAGGTGGTCGTTCGGCCCGTAAAGCTGTCCAGGAGTGACCTGTACCGACCCCCTACAGCAGAGGAGCTAAACCAGCTGAAAGAGGCTGAGAGCCTATTTCACTGCAGCCTGCTGAAAATGCAGGTGAGACATCTAATCTACTAACATGAGCATTATATAAAAATGTATTTTGGTATTCTCTCTCTTTGCCTTCTGAACTGGAAAGGTAAAGGAATGGGGTGATGTTATGACTCTACAGCCCTTGCTGATAAACAAGCCTGTGGTCTCATAGTCACAGTGACATATAAAGAATAATTACAGAAGAATTCCCACAAACATTTCTTAAAAAGATTGGCTTGCACTAATACTAAATCTACCCCAAATCTATCTCCATTAACAGATGGAAGAGTTGCTGAAAGAGGTAGCCCTGAGTGAACGTAAGAAACAGCAAATAGATTCCTTCATCCAGACAGTCACCCAGCTTCTCCAGACTGTGCCGCATTCACCAGAAGTTGAGGTACGCAATACTTTGAGTGTCAGAAATGCTCCATAATTTGGCATGGATTAATGGACTAGACTATCCATTTTGCCTTCACTATGATGTTATTCATCCATTTCTCCATGTGTCCAGCTAAGTGACCTGTCCTGGCTATCTGGTGCAGTGAAGGTTCCTTTCCTCCTGGTACCCAAGGCATCCAAAGGCAAATTCCACATGGCTCCTCCCACTTCTGTTAATCTGATAGGCAGCTACCCTCTGGGCACCTGCACCAAACCACGCATCACGGTGGACCTGGCTGTCACAATCCCTGCTGTAAGTCATCCAATGTAATGTAACGGAAACAAACCTTCAAGCATGGAAAGAAATTTGTTATATGTCATTCATACAGAGATTAGTTCATATGAGACACTGATGATGTATGTCTGCTTATCTTTCCCCTTTAGGATGTCCTCCACCCTAAGGATGTTCTTAACCAGAGGTATCCCAGGAAACGGGCTCTCTATCTGGCAGGCCTGGCTCAGCATCTCACCTCTTCCTCTGAAATTGGAAACATGCGTTATTCCTGTCTTCATGGGAACCGCCTCCGACCCCTTCTGCTGCTGACCCCTCCATGTAATTTGTCTTTTAATTCATGGCATATTGTACAAAACATTTTAGAAGCTTCAAAATCAAGGTAGTTGGTTTTCGTTGTATTTGTATTTTATTTTGTGTGTTTGTCAAATAGCATTATCATTTTGCGTGGTTGACAAGATGTATTGGCATATTCTCTCCTTCAGGTAAAGACTCATCCAGCTTGACCATACGTGTTCATGCCTGTCCCCCTCCTGGATTCTTCAAGCCTAGCCGCTTCCACCCCCAGAGGAACAACATCCGGACAGAGTGGTACACTGGCTTGCAAACGTGTCAACCTGGTAAGAGCTGTAATTTGGCATAGTTTGAGTCTGGCTGGTTCTACTAAGGTATTATTTTATTTAGCAATAGTGATTATTTTAGCATTTGCAAACAGTCACCAGTAGGTTCACCTTTACTTTTCTCAGAAGATGGGTGTTTGCAGAAGGCTACATTGTTGGTTTCTTGTCAGCAGTTGAAATGAAATCACTTATGATTGTCCCTTTTTATTAAATATCTCTTTTGCAAGGGAATTGATCTCTAACCAGACTGATTTATGTCCCTGTCTGTCTGTGTAGACAGCAGTGAACCTCCCACTCCTCATTACAACAGCTCTGTTCTGGGGGACCTGCTGCCCAGGGCTCATCTTCAGTTCCTATCTGCTGTCAGCTCCCAGTGCTCAGCCTTTGCTGACGGAGTGGCCCTGCTCAAAGTCTGGCTCCGACAAAGAGAGCTTGACCAGGTAGGAAGCATACATATAATGCCAAGCCTGTTACATGTTATTGGCATATGCTTTGTTGGATTTAAAGTGTATGTATCCAGCTGTCCTTTGACACCTTTTTCTGAATATTTGCCTTATCTCTGTATCCCTCTGTCAATTTTCCTATAGGGCACCGGATGTTTTAATGGCTTCCTGGGTTCAATGCTGTTGGCCTATCTCCTGACCACTCACAGAGTCAGTAACACCATGACAGCCTATCAGTTGCTTCGAAACAGCCTGCACTTCCTGGGTGAGTCAATCCACATAAGCAGAGTCATTTTACAAAGGTTGTACTTAGCTCAGCGGCTCACATTCATTATAACTGTAACACTCTAAACCTCAGCTTCCACGGACCTGACAGTGAATGGAATTACCCTCGCCAAAGATCCTGACTCTACAGCTGTGAGTAGTCTAGGCCAGGTGTAACACAATAAACCTATGGGTGTAGTTTGTGCACCTCATTTTCCCTCCTAGAAACAAATGCATTGTTATTGTCCCTCATTGTCTTATTTTCCTGTCCCCTGTAGCCATCTCTTGCCGAGTTGCAGAGTGCTTTCCAGGTCGTGTTTGTTGACCCCTCTGGACACCTCAACATGTGTGCTGATATGACAGCTTGCACCTACAGACAGGTACACGCTGTAAAACTGTGTTCAGACATAAATAGATTTTTTTATTGGTGTGTTTAGGAAACAGGTTTTCTGATTTGTTTCCAATGTCCAAATTGGTTCTTAGGTGCAGCATGAGGCATCTCTGTCGATGCAGTTCTGGGACGACCCGACAGTGGATGGGTTCCACGCTCTCCTCATGACCCCCAAACCCATGATAAGGACAAGCGACCACGTCTTCCAGTACGGCTCTGTTTGATTATGTCTAACCGCTGACATGAAAAGCTATTTACATCCAGTTCATATTGTGTACCACATAGGCAGCATCCTCCTACACCCCTTGGAGTTCAAACCTAGATCTGTTTTATAAACTGACCTACACAGCTTATCACAGCTCATTTGAACCTGCATGCCACTGTGAAGCCCATCCCCATGCCTCCTCTCCCATTTGCCAGAGAAGCTGCATTGACTCTTCCCAATTACCCAATCAAACCCATTCAACATGTACAAGCCATGCTTGCTTTGCCCTCATTTGACCACCATCCCAATTTGCAATCATTGTTCATTACCCTACTATGCAGGGGTCAGGGGTGTGTCACACTCATCCTTGGCCCATGGCAGAGTTGACTACACTTTGCTGCAACCAGGCCAAAGATACTACCAGTTCCATCAGTCACACTCCTTCCTTGTCAGTTGATGAAGAAGGAATTTGTAAATGTATGTTGTTGCTGCTTGACATAAGACAGTTTTCCTTTCAGAGCAGAACACTTTCACGGTCTCACTTCACTTTCCCTTCCTCATCCTCATTCTGTTTTGCACTTTTCTCACGCAGGTTATGTGAGCTGGTGAAGCTTCAATCCAGCTGTAAGAAACTCAACCTCCTCAGTGAGCTGATGGACCACAGTGGAAACTATGTCCACACCGCACTCCCTTTTATTCTGTCACTGCTTCAGCGAGGACTGGGCCAAAGGATCCGCCTGCTCACCCACTCCCTCTCTCCTGACCCTGAGGTGAGTAACTTTCAGGGATTACTCTGACCAACTTCTTTAACTGGCAGTAAGTGTAGACTGCTTTTTGAGCGTTTCAATTCATAATCCATAAAGAAAACATAAAATCAATAGCACAAGAAAGCAAGGCACAAGTGAGGACAAAAGTACATAATCATTGCATAAAGGCAGGTCTTTAAAATTAGTTCTAAGAAGTGTTTTTAAAGATGGTAGATTTAGCCAGCCTCGTATAGATATTAATTATAATCCCTACAAATAATTTAATAATACTTTGGTGAACATTTTTTGTGTTGTCACAGTGGTCAGTGGAGAGTGAAGCTCCAAAGCACAAAGCCCAGCCTCCCCTCTCCTTCGGTCTTATCTTAATGCCAGAGCTGGCAGCCTCTGTCCTGGAGAGAGGCCCACCTGCAGACAGCCCCAAGGTACCATCACCTACCTACCTACCTACCTCTGTCTGTCTGTCTGTCTTTTTTCCTTTTCATATGGTGCTGTAGCCGGGGTCAGCCAGGTGCCAAGACACTTCACTACACCAGTGCCCTATCAAACTTAAGCAGTTAACAGTATTTATTGAGCTGTGTCTACTTAATAAAAGCGTGAGTTTTATTACTGTGAAAACTTTAACCTGTGAATCTTCACACCTTAGTTGTAAATTTTCACACAACTCTCACATTCCTTTTCTAATATTCAGAAAAAAACACTCCATGTTCTCTATTTGTCACTACTCATTTCAAGACATGAGCAAAAATCTTCTTGTCTGGATGTAATACTATTGGAAACACATCTGCCAAAAGGTAGGGTTTTTTGGTCACAATTTACAACGCTGTCTGATGTGGCTGGTATTTGCACTTTTACACAATGTGTTTTGATTTTTTTTTTTTTACGTTACCTAGCTGTTGCTTGTAAAATCACAAATGTGCAATTTTTAACTGGTTTCTACTTGTTTATTTATTGATTATGGATTACCATGTGTGGGCAGTGTGGCATTAATAGCACTGTTGTCCTCCTGCTAGGCAGCTGAATTTCGCCAGCTGTGGGGCTCTCGCTCTGAGCTGCGTCGCTTCCAGGATGGGGCCATCACTGAGGCTGTCCTGTGGAGCGGAGAGAGCACCTACCAGAAACAACTAGTACCCAGACAGATCGTTACTCACCTGCTACAGCTGTATGTATTGCATCTGGACATACTATATTGAGAGAGGAAACAGGCATAATGTTGTTATAATGGTTAGTTTTGGCCAAGCAATCTGATTGGTCAGTTGATTCTAGCCAAGTTGATAATACCCATATGCTGTCATGATAACAAGGCAGTGATCTTTCTCATTTTTTATCTGTTAGTAGCCATTGTATTGAAATCATAATCCCTGAGTGCACTCTTAACTGATAAGGTAGATGAGGTTTATGAAAGAAAGCAGCTTAGATACTGTGTTAGCAGCCGACACAGAACAGTACGGGTGGAAAGCCAGGGTATGCCTGGTATAAGTTGGATGCCATGTAGCCACATCCACTACTTCTTTTCTCAGAGAGATTCATGGCAGCCAGCAACTTGAACTGAAAAGAACGGACATCATACTTTGGGCTCCAAAGTATGGAATATACATGTGTATATACATATATAGATTGCAATTAATCCAAGATAGGTTACAACAGTTTACTCCTTTGTGTTTATTACATTTGGGCAACGTGCATATAGAACCATGACAAAGTGAAACTAATGGTTTTTAATGGTTTTCTTTGTGTTGTGTAGGCTAATCCATCACTTTACTGCAATTGTAACTGGTTAGTCAAGTCATATTTTATTTATATAGCACGTTTCATATGCAGGGAAGTTCATTGTGCTTCACACATTAAAAAATAAGTAAAACAGGTAAAAAAAACAACAACAACAATATATATAAACAGCATTTTGCCCTTTTTCCAGTAATTTCCACTCCATTTTTCTTCTTGAGTTACATCAGACGACCAAGACGACAAGAGTTCCTTGAGTTCTGACCGGGGCTAAGAAAACTGTCAACTCACCTATTCTTAAATCCCTCCACTGGCCCCCTGTGTAAGGAGCAAGGCCATTCAATGCTTTAAAAACAATAAGAAGTTTCTTTAAATTAATCCTAGCAACCCAATGGTCACTCTCTGGAGCACTGAAGCTTCATTTCTACATAGGTACTCACCCATAGTCACCAATGGTACAGGCGATAGTTCCATCAAATCCTGTGTATTGGTAAAGTATCGCCCAAGGATATTTGGGTGATGCTAATGGTGTGAAAGCTGGTAAAGAGGGGAGTAGTTCTGGAAAGACAGAATTTACTGTTGAGCTCTCTCAAGGGTTCATGGGCCTAATTCAACAAAACTTGACAACCCCAGTTATATCCTTGGCATCACCCACCTGCAGGTTATGTAGCATCCAATCCAGCTGTCTAGCTAAGCTGCTCACCCCTGCTCACTGCTCAGGATGGTTACATCAGATCCTGTGTAATGGTCAACACTACAGCCTGGCAACAAACAACATTTTCTACTTCATGATAGGCCTATGTATGTCTTCCTTGTGTGGGGCTATGCAAGCTTTACATTTTGGTTCAGAAAGATCATCATATCAACATGCTCTGGGCTCAGTCTTGAACGCATTCTTGAAAATGTTTGTCCAGCCTCTGAGGATAGAGAAGGTACCGATACCCCAGGTATGCATAGGTAGCGTCTTGCCAAAGTTGCCAGGGTGGGAAATCTTGGGCCATTGAGCCTCCACCAGTCAAGAGGGTTTATGTCCAGTGAGGGAGAAATTTCTCTTAAATAGTAATCTACCTGAGCCTCAGAGTCAGTGGCATAGGATGAACTGTAGTTGTCCCCTAGGAGTAACATCATGGTATTTTTGGTGTCACCTCCCTTTTGCTGTGACATAGCCACCTCGCTAATAGGAGGCGTCACTAGTGTCTCCTGGTTTTCAACCTTAGTGCCCACAATATTAGGTATCACCACATCTATTTTTGAAACCATTTCATGCAGTTTCACTTTTGCAGCTAGTCTCCCCGTTGGTGTCAGGAAGCTGAGATGTTTGTGACGAGGGTCCAGCATAGAGGCAATCAGAGCTGGTTTGGAGGCTAGATCATTAGAGTCAACCTGTGAACAGTAAATGAAAGAGCTGAGTGTGTATACATTTATCAGCATGAATTTCCACTTGTTTTAATGGGACAGGTATTCTGCTAATATCATAGCCAATTATATTTCAATCAGAGCTCAAATTGAAAGTCAGCATATGTTTATGCCTACCTCCAAGCGTTTCCGCAATGATTTCTGGACTTTGAACTTGAACTCAGAGACTTGTTCGACGTCATGCTCTCTTGCTGCAAGGTGAGTTTGAAGGAGGCTGAATGTGATGGGGTAGATGTTTGAGATGGACGGTCCTGTTTCAGCAGACATGACTGTTGTTGCCCATTTCAGAGTTGCCAGTACAGGTGTGGAGTTTTCAATTATTTGCCAATAATCATATCCGATCTCAAGGGTCTGGGCTTCTTGTCGGTTGGTGACCATGCGGTCAGACAGTACAGCTTTAATGGCCCACCGTTGTTCGAGTAGCCGTTCAAACATGTCACAGATAGTGACCCATCTGGCTTTGCTTGACTGGATCAGTTTGTGCTGTGGCAGTCGCATTTGAGCTTGCTCGAGCTCCAGGGCCTTACTTGCCAGTGCGTTGTGGTTGAAGTGCTTGACTAGTTTCCCAGCAGCAACAACAACACTGAGCATATCATCACTTAGCCCATCATTGACAGCCAACTGCAAGGTGCTGGGAAAGCACATGACAGAGTCCCAGGTAGCCCGGGCACAAGAGTGGACTGGCAGGGTGCTCTGTGTGTCAGTCTGAACGCATGCAGTCACTCTCCCAGCGACTCCCCAGGTTTCCGCCGTGTCAAGAAGTCTCTCTGTGAAACTGTCTGTAGTAGTTTGACCAACTGATAGCCTATGTGTCTGCAGTACAGCCGACCTCGCTTGCCAGTCCTCAGTTATGAAGTGACAGGTAATTGTCAGGTACCTCTCAGCGGGCAGCGCTTCCCAACAGTCAGTAGTGAGAGCCACCATCTCAACTGCACCCAGCTGCGCTCTTAGCTCGTCTACCTTGTCTTGAAAATGGGCTTCAATACGCCGTGTGATATCGCCCGCTGACGGCGTTTTATAATTACGCACAATGTAACCTAGTAGTTCACGGAAGCCATCACCATCGACCATGCTGATGGGAAGCATATCCTTCTCTATCATTCTACAAATAAGCCCGGTCACCTCTGAATGTGTTATCTCATCAACTTGTGTTTTTTCCTCATCCGGCGTGGCGTTTAGATGCTTGTTTTTGATGTGGTATATCATGTTGCTGGTGCTGCTCATGTACTTCAACTTAGTGTCACATATCGTGCAGTGAACCTCGTTGTCCACTTTGACGAAAATGTCCCACGCAGAGCTCCGCCTCGGGCGCTTCTTCTCCCCCGAGTCAGAGCCAGGCTCCGTGGTGGAGGAAGCTACCTGTAAGCTCTCCGGTGCTTCCGTCTGAGCGATACTTTCCTCCCGGGTACACTGGGCTTCAGACTCCGTCGGTTTCTCATCCTCCGGCGGTGTCTTCGACGCATGGTACTTGCCCATGTGGTACATCATTGTGGTGGTGGCACCCCCGCAGTATTTCAGCCTAACGTCACATTTCCTGCAACGGACAACGTCCCCCGTCTGTTCAAAACAATCCCATACAGAGCTGCGTCTCCTGCCGCGTTTCATGTTTTCTGTGGTGGGTCTTGTTTCTGAGTCAGGCCAGGTAATGTTTTTAACTTTAGCAAGCTAGCTAACGCTGAGCATGGGAAGCAGGTAAATAAAACTATAAAAGCCCAGTTGTAACTTGTTTCACTGTGCCATGTCAGACAGAAAACGTCAGCAAATTAAATCTTTAATTCGGTGAAGTTATAACGTTATTTCATCGTATTCATGCTTTTTTTCATTCTTTCCTAACAGACATGCAGATATTCCCGAATCGTGTGTGAGATACGTCGGGGCGACGGTTGATGACGTAATCAAAATGGGACATGAGGTAATGTCAAATATTTGTTGATTGCGGTTGTTGACCGAAAGAGGGCGTCAGTGTCCAGTTTCATTTCCGTATGAAAAATGGATTTTACACATCTGCAAAGAAAGTGTATGTATATGTCCTCCAGGTGCCTAGTACTGGAGAGGAGGAGAGTTTGAAGGTGGTTCAGTCTTACGATGACCTGAGTAGGAAGCTGTGGAGGCTGGAGGGTCTACCTCTCTCCATCACCTCAGTGCAAGGAGCCCACCCAGCACTCAGATACACACAGGTGTGTTCTCATCAGGCTGCGTTTCTATTTATTATTGTAATTATTGTTGGCTGCACAGTTCAGTGGTTAACACTGTCTCCTCACAGTAAGATGGACCCGGGCTCAAACATTCAAAAGACATTCAAGTCAGGTGTATTGGAGACTATAAATTGCCCATAGGTACACATGTGAGTGTCTGTCTTATCTGTTTTCTGACTTTTCAACTTTGCCCTTTGTAGGTTTTTCCCCCTGTACCGCTGAAGCTGGATTACTCATTCTTTGATAGGGATAAGATTTCCCGATCACTGGTACCTAAGGAAGGCAAACCCTGCCCTGCCTACATTACCCCTATCACGGGTAAGTGCTTCATCCTTCCATCCTACGGCAACATGTTTAATCTGTGCCTGTGTGTTTGCTATCCTTTATGGAATATAGTTAATTTATACCAAAATTGTTTAGTTTTGTTTTTACCGGTTAAAAAATAATGAAAATTACAGCATTCTGTACTTTTCTTCATTAGAAAATGTTATTTGTGCCTTTTATTTAGTCTAATATTGACTCTTGCAACTGTATTCTTGCCTCAACCATACATTTCTTTCTTATCTCAAAGTAGATTTGAATGCAGCAGCTAGGCTTTTAACTAGAACTGGTATATCTACACAGCATACTGCTGTAAAAATAGTAGAAAATCTGTCAGATTAAATGTAACGTGCATGAAGAATCTTTTAAAAAATAGAATTATAACTCTAAGAGTTGAAATCTTAGTAAATCACGGAATTCCTGACGATTCCCACTCAAACTGGAAAATGTTCACCAATTTACCTTAAATTTTTTCTCTCCTTCAGCTTATCATCAAAACTAGTAAAAGCAACCCACGGATGGGTGTGGCCAGTTGTGCAAACAATTTCTCTTTAAGTTTGTCTTATTCTCTGGTAACCTCTGGCTAGTGTAAGCATAACAGATGGGATTTGAATCACAGACAGTCTAAAATGGAGCTCCCCTGGTCAAAGCAGACATTTATCCTTACAAACTCTCAGACTGAATACTAAGATGCTAGTAACCCTCCTGTTGTAGTGATCTGTCACATGGAGGGCAGTGGAAAGTGGCCTCACGACCGCCTCGCCATCCGCCACATCAGAGCTGCCTTCCACATCAGCCTGGGAGAGTTGCTGAATAAGCACCACCACTACACCTGCAGGCCCTGCCCCGCACACCTGGACGTCTGGAAGGTGTGTGTGTGTCCGTGTGTGTGTGTCCGTGTGTGTGTGTCCGTGTGTGTGTCCGTGTGTGTGTCCGTGTGTGTGTCCCGTGTCCGTGCCCCTGATTGTAATGATGATAA
>CABFOQ010000636.1:0-17770 GCA_900660455.1 Gephyroberyx darwinii | reverse complement strand
CTCGATCCCTGTGACCCTTTGCCCCTCTGACCTCTCCGAGAAGGCTCTGATCTCCCAGAGGTCCAGCTCCTCCTCGGCCACCCAGGTCTCGATCACCACCGGGCCCGTCTGCTTGGTGGGCTCGGGCTTCTTTGGCCGCAGGGCGCTGGAACGCAGCCCCTTCCTCTGAGGTGTGTGGGTTTCTGGATGGATGGATGGATAAATTAATGTATGGATGCGAGAGAGGGACAAGAAGAGTGCACAAGTGTTTGTATTTTGTGTTCAAGTGAGTGTGAGAGAGAAGACAAAGATACAAATACATAAGATTAGTGTGCATGAGTGTGTATGGAGAGGGAATTGACAGGGCAGAAAGACACGAGAACAGAGAAAGTATAGAAGCACTACCAGTAAACAATCATGACGGCTAGTAACAACTGTAATTAAATCCATATATGTAGATAATCAATACTCTTTCCCCATATTTACCACCCATAAAGTATACTTTATGTGTTGGAATTGTGTGCAGCATGTTTATTCAACCCCACAACTGTTTAGATTCTATTTTTATTGCTTTTTGGTTACTATTTTGACTCTTTTCATTGCTTACTTGCTTATATTTTATTTGTATGCTGAAATTCTTATACTTTTTTTCCTGTTGTAACCTAGTACTTAAATAGTAAACCTAGTACTCAATAAAGTGTAATTAAATTATGCCTCTTTCATTAAATTATCAAAAGACAGCTACTGATACTAAATGAATGACCCAGACGATACTCTTTTAGCTAGACTACAGCCCAAAATGATGTGTTTTATGGTCTGAGGCCCCCAAAACTTTTCTTCAGTTTCAGGACAAAAAAAATAACATATCTAACCTTTCGGAGTCTCCGGCACCCCGAGGGGGCAGATGATCTTGCGGATGCAGTACTCGGAGCGAATCCCGTATGGTCCCACGTCCCGGCGCTTGATGATCTCGGTGGTGGTGATCTCTGTCTCCGATGTCTCTGTAGCAATGAGTGGGGATAGGGCTGGGTTGGTATGGTGATGAGGAGAGCCCGAGAAGATGGAGGAAACGCGCTCCAAAATATACGGTACAGTATAGACTTCACACAGGTAGGTATACAGGTGTACTAGGATTAGGCTGGAGGTTATGTCTTCTTCCCAGGTAGATGGAGGAAACACAGTTCTTCTAATATAGTTCTTTGATAACCAGGTTGAAGGTGATTAGAGATTTTTAGAGTAGTAGGACAAGCTCTTCCTAAACACAATTAAGTGTAGACAGTATCCATCATATTCTTCTCTTCCTGTTTTTTTACACATACTCAGCTGGCTGAATACATTTTAAACCAGCACCTGCGTCTAACAGCCTCAAAATAGTCAGAAATGTAGTTATACATACAGCAAGTAGACTACTTGCATAGCAGCAACCATATAGGTATTTATCACATCAGACAAAAAAACTCCCACAACACTCTTTGTGTATTCAGACCTTCTCCATCCACTACATCTTTGGCTACTCATGTCTGTGGAACATCTGAGGAAACTGTCTACCATGGATTATGGTGAATATTTGTACTTTTTTCACCCAAGTCATTTTGAAATAATTTTTAGTTGGTTAGCTGCAGTGTGCAGAACCACGAGTGCGGTGTGGGACTGGACAGAATCTGTATAATTTTGAAGGGGTATTTGTCACTCTCCCCAGATGGAAGATATCTTACGTGGAGGTGGTTGGACAGGGTGGGAGCAAAGGGGGTCTACCTGTGCGCGTGGTGCCAACAGCGGCGGAGGGTTTGACAGCCATGTCGTCCCATCGCAGACAGGCCCACAGGAGTCTCAGCATCAGACTCACGCCAGCCAGAGACTTCACTGTCTGTAGACGATACCTGGAGACAACACCGGAGAGGGAGGGAGGTTAAACCGCTATTCATGTATTGATGCAAATAGGTACTCAACTGTGTTAAGGATCCGCTCAGCATTGTGGAAAACAGGCGGAGTAAAAACAGTGTGAGGTTTTTGGTGAAGTTGATGTCCCTTCATAACCAATTTCCAGAGACAAAATTTCCACCTTTATTCAATCATTTTATACTGTGATTACTTTGGAGGAACATATATTACCACAGACTACAAAAGCACAAAAGCAAAGTACCTCAGTTCAAAGTGGAAACATTTTGTGTGGCTTTTTTAATTTAACAAACCGTTTTGGGTGTAACAGACTGTTTCGAATTGAGAAATTGGATGACAGGATATCATCCTTTATTGAATAATTTCATCCATTTATCTCTTTTGAGGAAATGGTCCGTCTTTCCTTATTACTGAGCTCACTGTCCCAACAATGAACCTGACACTTAGGAATGCTTTGCATGGTCCCGCCTTTTACGGCCATTTAAAACATGTTGAACGTCTACAAAAACATGATGAGGACAGGCGGGGGGGAGGATATCCCCTTGTCCACAGTGTAACCACAGGCGGGGAAAATAACCCTGGTCATTGCGCAATGTGAACATCCTGACACTTCTCCGACCGCCAGATGATTCACGTCTGCTTCGGAACTCTGAGGTCCGGTCAAAATAACCAGAGGTCTCTGTGCGACACCGGGCTCAGAGCCATAACACTGCCAAGGGCCAAAACCACGAACAGCCGGCAGGGTGGGGAGAAGACATAACGAACAACAAATCAACATGACACTGTCATAAAACCAGGAGATGATTTGAGGGTGGATGAAGGGGAGTGTCACTGCAAAACATGAATGCCCCTTTTAAAGTAGAGAAATGTGTGGTTAAAAACATTCACAATTAAAAAAAACAAAGCAGGAGAGGCCATGTCATGCATGCTATATCATGTAAAGGATGAGTTAAGACCATTTTCTGGTTGAACCTTCACACAATCAGCTATTAATTAGAAACGGTATGATTAAAAACTGAATTTTCACAAAAATGAAGTGCAGCTAAAACTACAATCCAGGTTTCATGAGCAAATAAATTCTGGATATTTAAACAAACATTCTTTAAGGGTATGACTTGCAGATGTAAAGTGAAGCATTTACAAAATTCGTACACTGTTGTTACTCAAAATACACTACAGTTAAGTCAACATGACTTAACATGACACTCTATCTTTCCCCCCAATGTTTACGACATGACACAAACAACTTAAAACAACTTTACTATTTAGAAATATTGGCTTAAAAATATCCCAAAATTGGTTTTCTCCTTGCTCTCTTGCCTTTTGCAAAAAGGCACAATGAACCCAGTAAGACAGTAAGTGCAGAGATAAAATCTGTTTCACTAGTCGTATTTCATTACTGATTCTTTTTTTATTGCCACCACCTCAGATACTGTGTAGTCAGCTGCTGCCATGAAGCTCTGGCTAGCATTGATACCAAGGCGATGTTAAACTCACCCATAATTCCTTTTTCACCATAGCCATACATCATGAACTGAGCTTTGATTTTTGTTTCATGGGACCTTAAAAATGATATATATAGTACATACATACACACATACACAAATCATTGAGGAATATATGGCAGGTGTGCCTCTTCAACACTGTGACCTTCTTCTGGCTGTGTGCTATGCCAAGAACTATAAAGTGACTTCCAAAAAAACCCATAAAAACAAAACAAACAAAAGCGTTCTCTGATGAAGGTTAATGCTAAAATGTGTTAGCCTAATGTGGCTATCCATAAAAATAAGGCAGAATTCAAGTCAAGGCTTTTCATAGTTTTAATTAAAATCTTTTGGTTCACTGCCATGGATTTTTGGGAGGAAGTATATACAAATCATGTTTGGCTGTCAAATACTAATATCCAAGAGTCTTGTGGATCTTGTAGAGAGTTTACAAGTGCCTCAAATGTTTTTTGGGGGTTTTCTGTATTGGGGGTTTCCATTTTAAATTTGGATTAAAGGGTTAGGCCTCTAAGGTGTGTGATTTCCTTGGTATAAACCTGTGACTGCTTCAGTCACATGTGGGGACATTTTATACAGAAGCTGTTGTAAGATGTGGGAATTAGGGAAGTTGCTGTTGTGGCCTCAATAATCACACCACCTCAACAAGAATGGAGAGACAGAATGACCATTTATCACTGTAGTGGTTATAGTTTGGTGGGCCAGTTTGTGAAAGTGAGTGCGACAGAGAGCCTACCTCCATGTGATGCCAAACGTGGGCCTGGGTGAAGGATATGGCCAGATGTCCAGGGATGGCTTAGCATTGTAGCTAAAGATGAGCACCTCACGGATGCCCCCTCGCCTTGCCAGCACCTTCAAGTCATCATTTGGCAATACGAAAATACTCTTTCGGTTGCTCTTGGTGACGAACTTGCGGTAGGAGGGCAGGGCAGTGTCCGAGCGTGTCTTCTTGGTGCGGGAGAATTTGAGGAGGTGGACACAGCCCTTTGTTGATGAAGAGGAGAGCTCCTGGCTCACACAAACCGACGCTGAGGTTTTACCACTGGGGTCTGAGGTTAACTTACTAATGGAGGCTGAAAGTGTTGCCCTGTGCTCTTGCATCACTGTTTCGCTCTGGCTGTCTTCCGACTGACTGTCTGGTGTGGGTGAACGGACTTTGGTCACGGTTGTTTTGGTCATGGTAGAGAGGGTGGACACCACACTGCTCTCTGTTGTTGACACCATGGGTGTTGTGGTGTCTCGAGATGCATTTAATGACATCTTGGCTATCCTTGTCTCTGTGGAAACCATTGTTGTGGTGGTGGTCATTGTGGTGGTGGTTACCTGGCTGAGGAGGGTCTTGAGTGGGTCAGTAATTCCATTGTTACTGTTCTCCTCCGCAAAGTCGTCACTCAGACTAGATTCCTCGGCTGAGGGTATCGGAGAGGGTGCCATTCTGATAATCTTGACCATTGGTTTGGTCTCCACGGACTGAGCTGGTGCTGTGCTGTTGTGCACTAGAGCACTCTCAGTATTTGTTCCAAGTGCTTCTATGTTGTTCTCCAGTCTAGTTACCTTCGCTGGAGGCTGGTAGTCCTGGTCTGATACCATCGCCTTGCTCTCCACCTCTACCCTAGGAGCCGGACTTGGCTCCTTGTCTCCAACCATTGTCTTGTCATTTACAGGGGCCACATCTCCGTTCACTAGGGGCTTTTGCTGTGTGTTGTCCTTCAGCGAAATGGCCAGACCTTCTCTTTCAACTTTACCTATGCTGTTAACCTTGGCCTGGGTACTGTTGATGAGAGCACCATGGGTTGGGGTCACTACAGAGTTAGTAAACATGACTTTGCTCTCCAAGCCATCTTTCCCATTCATCTGAGGGAGAAGAGGAACTGGCTGGGCAGTGACAGTGCTAATGCCCTCAGTTCTACCTTGTCCAATGCCTTGCATGTTGGCTTGGGGTTCCTGTGAGCCCTTGCCATTTTCCTCTGTGACCGGAAGCTCAGGGCTTAGAGTTTCTGGGCTTTGCTGAATAGGTTTAGGAGGACTTGTGTTCTGACTGCAATCCTGGTCAAGAGTGCTTGTGGGTATCCTTATTGAGTCCGATTTCAAGATAGTTGTCTCAGACCCTGCATTTTCAGTATGTGCAGGCTTGTCTGATGGTTGCTCCAAAGAGCTATGAATTTCCTGTGCTGTTGTTTCTTGTACACCACCAGGCAGCTTGAGACCCTCGTGCCCTGACCTGCCAGAACTAGATACTTTGGGCAGTGTAGTCCTTTCCAGTAAGTCTGCTTCCTGATTCTGTGGCATGGAGGAGGTTTGGTTTCGTGGTGAAGCTGAATCTCCACCTGCAGGGTCTTTGGGTGTGGTGTCTTGAATAGGAGAAGGAAGAGGAGGAGCAATAGTCCCGTCTGTAGTTTTAGAGAGTTCCGCCTGAGTCTCCTCTTCACCTGGCCCAGGAGTACGTGTTGTGGAAGAGGTCTCCTCCACTTTTACGGCTACACCTGGTGTGAGCTGTGTCTTGACTAGAGCCTGGGGCTGGAGTGGTGACCGTGGCCGGACTGGAGTGCCCGGAGCTGGGGCTGGAGTGGCTGGCACCATGGTAGGAGTCTTGGGTTTGGAGGCAATGGCCTGCTGCCGCTGCCTCTCCTCCAAGGCGTGTTGCTTCACGCGGCGCTCCAACAGGGTGTCTAGCTTGGAGGTCTTGACCTTCTTCTTGTAGGCGATGCGGGTTAGGAAGCCCTTGCTGACGTCCACTACGTCATAGTTGAAGGGCCGCTGAGGGCCCTCGATAGGATCCTCCTTCACAGAGGCCTTTTCCTCTAGAATACTCGTCCCTGGAGGGAAGATGAATTTAGTTCATTTTTAATTTAGTTTAATTCCAGTTCATTTCAGGACTACTCTAAAATCAACACTAAGTAATTTGGAAATTTGTTTGAACATAAAATCTGCGTGATTGTAACACAAGGTTAATCAACACATTCATAACCTTTCAATTTGCCTTAACTTTCTTATCCCCTGGAAAACCAATTCAGTTGACAGTGCTTGTGCAGTATATACACACCCTATTAAGGTGACGAGATTAATGAGTTTCACAATAACGATTAGAATGATGGGGTTTGAAATGAAAAACTAGTTAATCATCTGAATTTGATTAATACTACTAAAGATGTGATTATCTGCAGTCCGTCATACCATGCTCTACATCTGGTCCTGAGTCTGTGAGGTCCACCTCCATCTTCTCAGCCGACTCATCTGCTGACAGTTCCTCAGTCTCCTTCTTATCCACCTCTTCTTTCTTTCCCTCCTCCATCCTCTCCTCAGACAGGTGGCCTGTTGAGGGCTTGGAGGTGGTAGAGTCTCCATCCCGCTCCTCGGTGCTACTAGCTGCAGCTCCCTGAGCTATTGGTGACACTACACTGGGCCGTCGACTCAAGTCCAGAAGAGTACATTTCTTGCCAAGTTTGGCATCTATGGAAGAAAAGAGGTGAGAGGGAGTTTGTTATATTTTCCATGTGCAGTCTGTTTCAAAAGGTACTGAAGACCGAATGGTAATCACTAGTAATTAGGGAATTTAAGAGCACATTATAAAAAAAAATAAACAAAAGGACAGCACAGGGACAGAAAAATTACACTATTTTAATAAGAGAGTTATGTTGGAAGAAACTTAAGTCAGAGAAAACAGTTTGACACCAAAATGCTGCACCAAACTTGTACGTATAGGTACATGAATAAACAAGTGCATATACTATCTATGGGATCTTTGACTGGATTGTTGAGTGACAGGCAAGTCATGAAAGCCTCAAATGAGAAACAAAAATCCTCTAACATTCACATTCTCACATTTGGGCTGATTTTGAGAGCTCTTTAGAGATCTTAAAACACAACTCTCAACGAGAACCAAAGACACTTGGAAAGAGAGACTCAATTCATAGAAGGCCACATATTGGACACAATGACATCTTTGAGATTTTTGAGTGAGAGACTAATTCACTCTCAAAGAGAGTCAAAGAGACTTTGAATGAGAGAAAAAAAATTAAATCATAGAAAACCACATTTTGGGCCCGAACTGCCCAGTGCAGACCTTCCAGTTCTTTGCGGTAGTTGGCATTGGTGTTGCCGGGCAGCTTGGGGACAAACCGCTGCACATGAGTCTTACTGATCCAACTCCAGCCCCCATAGCCTGTTACACGATACTCTTCTCCTTTCTGCTTCCACACCTTCACATTTTGGAAAAGAAAGCAGAAAGGAACAGAGGGAGAGAGAGCGAACAATAAAAGGAGAGGGATAAGAGGTGAAAGAGGTTCAAAGGGGAGAAAGTGAATGGAGGAAGAAGGGGAAAAAAAGAGGCAAAGAGAGGGGAGAGTGGCGGGAAAGTAGAGAGATTAGAAGGTTAGAGGTATTCACACACTGGTCATTAATTGGAGAGGGAAATGACTCACAGCAGAGCTCAGTTTGCTGCATCAAACAGCCCTTGATGGTCACACACGCACACATACACCAATTTTCTGGGGTCCGGAAGTGGCAATTAAACATGTCCTGGTGATTACACCTAATTGGGGACAGATCCAGCCGGGTTGTAAATAGAGTAAGACTGTGGCCTTGATGTGAAAGAAGCTAAGGTCTGGTGTGTAAACAGAGGTCAAAGAAAGGGCAGAGTGGTTTGTGTATGTCTATGTGTAACCTGCTTCATACGGTATGCACTCACTCCATTCACACAGTGTGTATGATGCCCAAATATATTGCCTGCTGCAAAAATACCCCAAAACTGTTCTAACCTTTGACATGTGTGAAATATACCATCAACACACCATGAATTAAGTGTGGAGCATGTGTGGGTGTCTTACCTGGTGTTTGATAGGGAAGGTGTATTTGACCCAGGTGGCCTGCTGCATCGTCTCTTCGTCCTCCAGCTTCTTCTCCCTCTTCTTCACCTTCTCCTTCTCCTCACGCTCCATGGATGTCATCCGGTGTAACCTGAAAACATTTTGAAAATTGTTGTAAAATGCAACCTGCAACCCCCAAATGATTTATTATCTCATTCAGTCCACTACCTTCTTCATTAGGGCTGATGCCTACTCCAGAGGTGGTTGGTCAACAGGAAAATAACCTTCTTTTGGGCAATTTGAAATGTTGTCAGCCTCGTGTGCTGTGCAAAAATCTTTTGTGTCATGTTTGCCTTTCTCTGGTGAGAAAAACACCTCTTTTAGGTGATTGGACATCTCAGACGTATCATTCACACCTGTCCATCCAGCTGTGTGAATCTTGTAGATTATGTACAAATGCACCGCTGAACAACAACCTTGTGTACGAGAACCTCAAACATTAAGAATTATTGAAAGCAGCTTCCTGAGCATGTGTAACAGTCCTGATCAAAAATCAGAAAAGGGTAACTGTAGTTGCTCCTGGCACAACTCCACGAAAAACACACACACACACACAAACGCTCATTGCTCTGTCACACTTTGGTCTTGACTCCATGAAGTTTGGGATAATCAGGTCTTTAAAGGGCCGTTGTGGTAGTACAGGCAGAGGTGGGTGGTACTGGTAGTGGACTCACAGTCTAAATATTATGCCACACAGCAGGGGTGGGCCGTTTGATCTGATCTGGTTATGATCATCTCTGCCTGCTAAACTGGCCTGCCTGGCCACACAACCTGTGTGTACATGCACTGAATATTTTTTAAGTATTTGAATGTTTTGCATTTAAACCCAATTTGCGGTGGGCTCAAATGATTAATAAATCATTTGAAAGTGTGTATTCGAGAAATCATGTCAATCTCTGTGTGTGTGTGTGTGTGTACCTGGTGTGTCCCAGTGAGTCCTTCCAGACAGGTAGCAGAGCAACAGGTTTGATGGCACACTCCAGGATGGCCAGAGCCAGGGCAAACTCCCTGGCCTTACTGCACATCTGAACTGCCTTGATCCAATTGGTCCTACAAAAACAAACAAAGTTAGATGAGCACTTTTCAACTTCTTCTGACTTTATTTAAGACCTTTTTGATTTGAAGTTCTCACTAATATATTACAACTAAATTCTGACTTTTCTTCCATTTCCTCATGTATGTGAACCATTGTTTTCTGTGGTTAAAAAACATAAACAGCAAGCTACTCTCGCCCACTCTGTTCCATACCTATGTGAGGCCCAGTTAGGGTGCATGAATGGTGCTGGGACGTTGTTCTCAAGCTGGATGATGGTGAGTCTCAGCGTGGAGATGGTCAGAACCTTAGAGCCATGGATAGACCCATTCCACTTAAAGTCCCCTGCTGGCGTCATGCAGAACTTGTGGGAGAGATGCCGCCTCTTGTCGTGGTCCTGATGAAGAGTTTGACAGGTGGATTTTAGTCAGGGATGGAACTTAGAAGATTTATAAGACCAGTGACATTTCACTGTCATATGATCTTCATTAGTGCCCCATTCAAAATATAGCTAGTGACATCAATTTTGCACTGGTCAATCGGAAATTACAAATAAAGTGGCACCATGACAAGTCAAACATAAAGTGGTGAGGAGGTAAGAAGGCATGGCCAGGCAGGGACAGAGATGGCAACACCAGCATACACATAAAAATGTACTTTATTTTATAATCCCATACCCAAGAATGAAGTGGGAAGTGAGGGACCTTGGCAGGTCACCAGTCCATCACAAGGCTAACACTAACACAGATAGACATTAGACATAGACATAGCAATTTATACTCTCCAATCAACCTGACTTGGATGTCTTTAAAGGGCCACACAGAAAGGGCCAGGAACCGTTGAGCCATCGTGCCACCCTCATTTAACCACAAATCAGGTATTTATGAATAAAAGAGAAAGACAACCAACAGGACCGCTACTTGCCTCTCGGTGCTGGTGCTTGTTGAGGGCCAGGGCGTTGGAGCTGTACTGGTTGTGGTAGACACGGTACTTGCCCTCCTGGCCCAGCTTGAAGAAATGGCTGAGGGTTCCCTTCATCACCACCTCCTTGGAGCTGCGTGTGCTAACACGGGTGACGTCGCCTTGTGCATTTACTACTAGCACCTATGGAGGTGGGGGGAAAAATAAGAGTCTTGCAAACATACTGCAAATCAAACTCACTGAATAAACACTGAATAGTTTCTCATCGCAAACAGGGGCAGTTGGTGGTCAGTTCATCGAGGACAGTGATATAACTGACTGAACAACAACAACAAATATGGCGCATGATCATTCAAAAAAGGGGTTAATCCAATCAGAACTCATTGTCAAGTCGCTATGGATAGGATATAGACTAAAGAAATAAGAAATGCCTAGAAATTAGAACAAAATTGACTTCCTTATTATCATCTGATATGTTGGCTACATCAAATTAGCTCCCCAGTTAAAAGAGGCAGGTCAAGACCATGCTCATCTACCTCAAATTCAAATACTGAATTTATCTGATTTGACATTGCAACCCTGAAATGAACTACGGTTCTCACCTACTTGTTGTCTAGAAATCTCTTATTGGCTTCAAGCACTACAGTAAATGTTGTTTCTAAATGTCGACCCTCTGTGTCACAAGGTAGTTAGGGACGTTGCTTAGTAATCGGAAGACAATTGTCAATTCAATCCCCAGTACCGACTGTACCGGAGGCTTCCTATGGGCCCCTGATCAAGGGCACCTAACCCCCATGTGTACAGGCCTGCTCCCGGGACCGGTATTACAAAAGTTGTCATCTATTTACAAGAGTAAAATCGTTACCATCTGCAGTTCTCACCTCTCTGCCCTCCTTGAAGCCCTTGTTGGCTTCGTGAACGGCAGCGGCCACCTGCTGGCTCTTCAGCTGGCTCAGCTTGCTGTCTGGGTTCCTCAGCCGGGTCACCATGCGGGTCGCCGCAGACTTCCTACTGCCGGACCCTCCAGTCTCACCATTGGCCGCCTCTTTACTGTCCCCTGGAAACACGGTGCCAAGTTCAATGAAAGACAGTCATAATCAATGGCAAACTCTACTTGATCTAAGGTTGTATGTTGTGCATTGAGTTGAAAGAGATAGCTTTGTGAGATTGTAGTTTCATGAATAATACCCATGATATGTTTGTATAGCCCTTCCCATAGAGAAGAGACAAAGTTACAATGTAAAATGTACCACTACTCTGTTGAAAGGAGTTATTTGCTGTGTAGACCAGTATGATAGAGCTCAATTATCCGAGGGAACCTGTGACATCAAGTCAAAATACAAGGATGATGTTGTTGTGTCACACCTGTGTCATCGTAGCTGGCCAAGGACGACTGGGAGGACTTGTCAGCCAGATCTGGGGGTTCAGGGCCCCTGGGAGGGACCCCGGTTCCTGTGCTGCTGTTACTGTTCTCCTCGCTGGGCTGAGGGGGTTGGCTCAGGCTCAGGACCCCATCTCCGCTGGCAGGGACAGACTCCAACAACGGCTTTTCTGTTACAGACAAAAAAAAAGGCAAGGAATACTGTCCATTATATGAACAAGGCCGACTTGCCTAGAATGTGTTGTACCTGCTGTCATGTAATGACTTCTGAGACATCTTTGATGGCTCATTTAAGTGTTCCAGCTAGCTGTAGGTGTTAACCAAGACTGAGATTGAACTGGAATGAACAAGACAAAATATAGCATCAAATAAACATGGATGTCAACAATGACCTCTAAATAGAAGGTCCAGCTCAAGCAGAAGCTCACTCTTAACGAAGAAAGGAGCTTTCCTTCACAAGTTAACCCTTGTGAAGTAATTAGCAGGGCTGTGGCTCCCTCTAGTGATAAGCAGCATGCAGTGAACACACCCCATCTCATATGGCAATTATGGGCCATTTGAAAGCAATGGGCAACCAGATCAGAGAAGAAAAATGCCACACAAGTATAGCAAGCACAGCCACAACACAAGGTTTGTGCACATGACCATACTGACTACAATGACAAATGGTGAAGCTCTGTGTTCAAGTGCTGATTATTAATACTTTAAGTGTGGAGGTCATCTCAGAACAAGCGCTTTAACAAGGGCATTGCCTACAGAGAGCCTATCTAACTAAGGGTGCCAATAACAAGCAAGCAGCAGAAGAAAAGCTGTATAAGAATAATTGCACCAAGCGATGTGAACGTTGTCCGCCATTTGACTGAGGCTCGGTTCCAGTCACGCTGATTGCAGTGACAATGACATCTGACAGCAAATCAATCTATGCAATCAGCCCCTCAGCTTGTTAACGAAGAAGAAAGCATGAGCGCTCAAGTAAGCAGAGTGGCTGAAAGCGCTCAAGACTGAAATCCAAGCAAAAAACATTGGATGACTGAATGCAAAAGGTAGCAGATGGAATGGAGGCCACATAGGGAGAATAATGGCAGGAGGGCCAGACAAGAGGGTAGGCTGGGAAATGGTGGAAAGGGAACATCCAAGCACAGGATTTATGAAAGCACAAACAAGGTCATTTTCATTGGCGATGCCGAGGGTATGTTATTTGTGACACAACCTGTGAAGCTGCCCAAAGAAGTTGGTCTGGAGTCAGTTTTCCAACTCCCCCTGCTAAAAGTGAAGGTACCAACTGGGGGGCTGTAAAGCTGATCCCAAACAAGACCTTAATAAGGGCAACTTCACCCTGGAGTGCCCTTGTATACCTTCAGTGTTGTCAGTGACTTCCATATCAGAATATCCCTCTTTCTCTGCCTCTCCGGTGGAGGCAGGGGGCTTTGGAGCCTCTGTGGCCAGGCTAGAGCTCTCAGTGGCGGGGGCAGTCTGTGCTGGAGCTGGGGCCGTTGGAGGTTTAGGTCCCTCTGAGATGCTACAGCCGCCATTGCCCTCCTGACCAGTGGGCGGAGCCTCTACGACTACAGATGAACAGCAGCAACATTGTAAATACTCTAGACTTAAGTTGACAAGCCAATGTGGATTACATATGAACAAATCCATCATCAAAGAAATACCATTCCATTAATTTTCTTGTGGAATGCAATCATGAATCTATGGAGAAAACATCCATACATATCCACGATGCGTTCAAGGACAGTTAGATGCACCTCGCCAAACTTGTAAACTTTACAAAGGGCCCTCAACTCATTGTCGATGGACTTACACTGAAACATCTGCTTTGCTTTGTTCTGCTTCTTGTGCTATCTAGGTACACAATAGTGATATTTCACTATTATTCAATCTAAGAGCTCTTGATTGCAGCGGATAACAAATATCCAGCAAGACAGCTGTATAAATCACATATATGGTTTGTGGATGACAAAGTAGTCACTTAAGTCTTGAAAAGGGGCAAAGCATTTCTAATCAGTCCAAGAGCCAAATAACTGCAGAATTGATTCTTCAATCAATAACTCATTACACCTTGGCAATGATGTCTTTTTTTCAAGGCTACAAAAACAGAACAGAGGTTAGATATCAGATCATATTTGCTATTAAACTATTATTTTTGTTCTTGTGTTTATTAGGCGACTTACAGCATTAAATTGTTTGTTAATTTGGTTGTGCTTTTGAGAGCACGTTGTGTTACATCATAATCATCTTTGAGCTGTTACCTCCACTTTTGACACCCTCCTCCTTTTCCTCCTGTGAGGCAGCTTTGGTCCCTTCCTTGGCCTCTTCTTTTGCCTCCTTCTGCAGATCTTTGACCTTGGCCTCCTGCTGGCCCAGCTCATTCAGCCTGGCCTCTTCGTCTTCCCTCTCCACATCCACCTCCTCCTTCTCCCTCTCCAGCCGTGCTTTCTGGGCCTCCTCGGCAGCCCGTCTCTTCACCTCCTCCAGCTCTTCCTCCTGCTTGGCCCGCAACCGCTCCAGGATCTCCTCTGAAGGAGAGAGGAAAAGGAAAACAAAAAAGCACAAACAAAAAAAAGGAGAAAACATAAATAAATTGTAAGATAGGGACAAATTATTAAGCCTGCAAATGCTCCAGGAAAGAAATTATTTATTGATTAGGAGATTTATGTGATAATCATCCTCGGGGGGTGTGACCAGGAACACAAAAAACAAGAAACAAAGCAGGCAAACAGTAATCCATTAGAAATTAATGTGAGTTGTATTTCCAAAAAAAGCAGCATTATCATAATAACAGGAACTTCTGAAGACGCCCTTCGCAAAAAAAGAAGTGCAAAGAAAACCACCCGTAAAAATAAAAAGGAAGATAGTAGTTAGTTAAGGGAGATAAACTGGGTCTGTCACCAGTGAGAGGAATAACCACATTTGAAGACAGAGGGGTATTGAATTCAGCAGGCTGAATTTTGGGGGGAAACTATGGCAACGGCAATAGTCTGAAAGCCACTGGGAGACATTAATTCTACAGATATCAAAGATGACCTGGCAGCTCCAAATCAACCTGATCCTCATCAGGTCATCAGCCACGGTGGGAATACTGAGACAATATGAGTGGTAATAGTCAAGATAACGAGAGGATGATTTGAGAGGCATCCCTTTGGGAGCATTGGCTGTGACACAAGTAACCTTACTTTGAAAAAAACATGATGCAATTTAACCAAATATGCCCTCACATCCAATCATAACCTGCTGTAAAACACAGTACATATGGTTCTCCCTGTGCATTAATGTCACATATTCCTCTGTGTGGTCAGAGAGCATATTGGCACCATGCTGTGTTTTGAATTGAACACCTCGGTTATTATGATGCAGTGTAGCAACACTAGTAGCCATGTGTTACCAGGTAAGTACTATGGGTCGTATATAACAGTGGAAGACTGTGGTGAGATCAATTCTGAGAATATGACTCATTGCTATCACCTTTCCAGCTTAACATAAGCTGGGGGATATAAAACCTCTGTCTGCCTTGGTAGGCAATTTGTTCAAATTTAACATAGCGGGTGATGAATGGTAAACAGTTGTTTCCTCTTCCCTTATAATCTTCAGTTAAAATGGAGGAATGCATGTTATAGCTGGTCTTCCCATCCTCCCTCAAATCACTCCAGACGATATGATCAGGACAGCACAAACAAGCAGGAAATAATGGAACGAAGCAATATGGTACACGTTCCCTAGCTGCCGCAGCTACAGTTTGGGGAAATAGCCTGAATTTCATATTGAGTGACAGTCACTTGACAGCTCTGCAGAACACTGGAGCGCAGATATTTGGCAAAATTTGATTTAAAAAAAAAACTCCATTGGCTTTTCCTACTAATTGACACCAACGGCTCACATTAAGTTATGCATTCATGCCCAATTCTATGACTCCACTGTCAAAATAGCACTTGTCACACTTGTTAGCCCACTGGCCTGTGGCTAGCATTTTCCAGACCCAGCTGATTGTTAAAGGGGATTAGGTGTGGTCATCAAAAGTCTTACGTTATGCCCCGCCCTGGACAACTGTGATTCGTTTTCAGAAATACAAACATAATGCCATAATGATCAATTTCTCTGTCAGACCTTTCTCCTAAAACAAAGAGCAGAGAAAGGAGACTAGCTCGTACCATACACCGTAGCCAACAAAATAAACAGTGTAAGCACAGAGGTGACACTGCTACCAACCTTCTTGTTGCACAATGGTAAGTGCGATGAAGAAAAAAAAGTGTGTGTTCCCTTTTCCTGTATAACTCATAACCCTGCTTCTGCTCTTCGTGTGAGATCAGTGAGCCGTTCAGGGTGCAGAGGAGTAAAAGAAGGTTAAGTAGGTGAGAATCTTTTTGATTTATCAGTGCTTAGCAAATGCTAGTCTCCACTCCAACTCTTGCAATGGAACTGATGAAAGCCCATTTGAAGTGCAGTGCCGTTTCACTGAACTTCCCACTGCACAACCGCGCTTCATTTTCATAAAAAAAAAAAAAAAAACAAGTAAAAAGGCGCGGGCATGGTGAAGACACAGGTACTTGGACAGAAAGGAAGAAACGAGCAACTGAAGGGAAGCTTTGAGTGTTGGAGGCCGGCCAAACTGGGACCAGAGTAAGGTTACATAATGGCTGGGCTGGTTCCTATGGCCCAGCTATCTATGACTGGGTGGCATTCATGGCTGCTGGGGAGAAGGCAGACGGAGGGGTGGAGCGAGGGACTGAGAAAGACAGAGGCAAAGAGAGAGGCTGCTCTGAGAGAAAGGGGAAAAAAATGGGCTGACATAAGAGATCGCCCCCCCCCATTGCCTTCAGCGCACAGTGCCAGAACATATCACTGATAATTATATACCCTACATGGGTTTGGTTTAATAACAAGAGACGGGAGCCGCAGCACTCTTACCATTGGCGGCGGTGAGGAAGCACTTGTTGCTGCCGCGGGCCTTGTTGGTCAGGTCCTCACTGATGTCCATGTGGGTGTGCACCTCCTCCCTCATCTCCTCCAGCGTGGCATACAGGTCGGCCTCCCAGTACTCCTTATCCAGGCAGTCTATCAGCTCAGCCAGCTGGACCTGGCGAGGAGAGGGAGGAGAGTGAGAGTTGAGAACCTCAATCTCCATGAAAGAAACCAATGGGAGCTGAACGTCGGGAGAGACGAATATTGAGTCCCATTTACCTTGGTGCTGTAGTACCAGATGGTTTTGTCCTCCTGCTCACCGTCCTCCTCACTGTAGGGGAGACAAGAGAAAGGAGAAAGAAGGGAAAGAAGGAAGAGGGAGGGGGAAAGATAGATAAGAAAAGGAGAATAGTGGAGAAAGGGAAGATTGGAAGATGTCAATATGAGGAAGCAATAGATGGGACAAACAGACAAAAGAGGGGGAGAGGGCAAATTGTTTTAAATGACAAACGTGCATTTATCATGACGGCACACAGTGTATAATTCGTTTCTGGAGAGTGACGGATGCTGGCCCGCCATCTTGCTAAGTTGAGCCGTCCATTGTAAACGGTTGGTTTTATTTCTAGATCTCGTGGCTGGACCTGACAGAAAGATGCTGAAGCCCAGAATGTCTGTGCCATCACATAGCCGCCACGTTCTTGTCATAGACAGTTTGAAAGGGACTGAATCCATGGTGCTGCACAACAAGCTGCAGGTCTTACAGCCTAGTTGTAAAGCGTGTACGTGGTTGACTGTTTTAAAAAGGAAAAAAATGCCGGCAAAAGGGAATGTCTAAAAGGGGTCGCAGGATACCTGGCTGCATGCACTTACAATTTGAATTGGCATTTAGAGTTCATTACAACTGGGCAGTAGGTACCTGTGAAGCGCACTGTGTACTATTACAACCAGGTGACTTTAACTTCTAGGTGGCAGATAAGCGTGCTTTCCAAAACTCTATACAACTCAAAACACTGACATTTGAGTACACAGTGCAAAGAGCAGCTCTCCCTGGAATAGATTTTCCACAAAAATATACCCGTGTACATTTTAGGGCATAGGGGTGATCCGTGCTGATTGGAAGGCAGCCTGACACTCTGCCAGGCCCGGCACAATAAGAAACCCTCCTGACTGGGGCACTCCAAACTATGTAGCAGCAGCAGAGTGGAAGATTTGACAGCTTTTTGCTCAGTGTGGCCCATGCTGGGGACTGGGAAGCCTGAGGCCATGTTACAATACTGTCTATTCA
>CABFOQ010000634.1:0-16481 GCA_900660455.1 Gephyroberyx darwinii | reverse complement strand
CTATTGCATGTGTTTCCATGTGGTGTAACAGGAGAACCTGATATTACACTGACTCCTGAGCGCCCGCTACTGTAGCGTTTCTATCCCACCGAGGAAGGAGGGCCAAGACTAGTTGAGCTCCACTATCCACAGTCAAATCAACAAATAAATACTTCTGGGTAACAAAAGCCTCACTGCAAAAAATGGAAGGCGGTGTTTAATTGTCAATCATATATATTTGTGGCGAAACAACGATTAAAAAGTTGCAGTAAGAAATATGAGAACACACATATTTTGCAATAACACTAGAGGACTGACCGGGTTTGATCCGGGGACCAGTTTCCCGTTGAGTCTTTGGACACAGCGGTCGACACTCGCCTCATCTGCCAACTCCACAAAGCAGTAGCCTGCCGAGCCACTAGAGACCACAATAGGACAGGCGTTATGGACACAGTGGAAAAGTAAAAACTTTAAAGTTAAAGTGCTTTCCAAACCATAAAACAATCATTTTGAGCAGTAAAATGCCAGACATGAATGTATCAGAGTTCCTACACCTTTATGCTAATCAAAGTCCATGACGTTTCCAAGACTATTCCATGACACCAGCACAATTTCCATGTTGCAAATGTTTGGTTTTTTTAAATTTTACCCCTTTTTTCTCCCAATTTGGCATTTCCAATTCCCCCTGCCTAAGCAGTCCCAGTCGCTGCTCCACCCCCTCTGCCGGCCTGGGGAGTTTCACCGGGAGGGCGTATCGCGTGCAGAGGAATGCGTTAACCCCCCCCAGTTCCCCTCCCCACTGAACAGGCGCCCCGACCGACCAGAGGAGGCGCTAGAGCAGCGACCAGGACCTATATACCCTTCCGACTTCCCACCCGCAGACACGGCCAATTGTGTAGGGACGCCCAACCAAGCCGGAGGTAACGCTGAGGTTCGAACCGGGGACCTCAGCATTGGTAGGAAGTTGCTTTGACCACTACACTACCCG
Organism: Gephyroberyx darwinii; assembly: GCA_900660455.1. Taxonomy (NCBI): domain Eukaryota; kingdom Metazoa; phylum Chordata; class Actinopteri; order Trachichthyiformes; family Trachichthyidae; genus Gephyroberyx; species Gephyroberyx darwinii. The sequence goes on along the minus strand of CABFOQ010000634.1, from coordinate 15,514 downwards.
GGTGCCGCAAATGTTTTTTTTTAACGTTGAATATCTGATGTGAATGTCGCAGAACCTTTTTCGGGTTACAACGATCATTTAGGACTGATACTGTCAAGATAGTTCTAAATTGGGTTTTTATATTCCTCAAAAGGGAAGTGGATCAACAAGCAGCCAATCTGGACATTAACCAGTCAATGGGTTGGGGGAAAAAATCATCAACACATTTCCATGACTTTTCCAAAACTGCGTGCACACATTTCCCATAAATCCATGACTTTATAAGGGTTTTCCATGACTGTGGGAACCATACTGACCTGATTATATGAAAACTGACAGATACACCTGAGTATCATCAGCATAACAGTGAAAGATAAGAATAATATGGCTGGTAGTAGTGGTAAACACATCAGTATTAGCACAAGGGTCAGTATTAACTGACCCTTAATCCTAAGGCCTAAATTTGTCTCATCAGAGGGAACCAGATCTGTACGTTGACCAAGAGCTGGGGTACTTCATATATCCTACCCTGTTATCCTATGGGTGATGATCTTGACTCCGTATGGTGTCTCTCCCATGGCACTGAAAGCCTGCTTAATGAAGTTCTCATCCATGTATGGGTCCAACTACACATATATACACACATACACACACACATAAATAATTCCTTATTTATCGGTTATAACATACAAAGATCTAACAGAGTTATTAAATTCAGACATGCATTTTCAAAGTTATAGTCTACCTTGTTTTCTTAGTAATCATATTATGTGTATGTGCTGTAAACTACTATAACCTGATAATATTGATCTTGTGTGAAAGGTTAAATTCGTTTTTTTTCATTCCGTTATATATATATATATACACACAGATATCACCCCAACGCTACGATCTTAGCCTACGTCTATATTTAGATGTATATATTTAGCCAAACGACACTTCAATCCACAAACGTTAACAGGTACTTGCTAGCCAACTGTTATGGTACGTTTTTTAACGTCATGATAGCAAGCTAAGTTAGACACTTGGGACAATTGTCCACCCATGCTAACTTGTGTAACTAGCCCGAACATCCTCAAGATGTTAGTTAGAAGTTATTAACGAGTATTTACGTTAGCCTCAACGATATCGTCATTTTGACGCCGTTCGAGCTATTGCACCAGTAGCCCTGATAAGGTCCGTGCTCTCTTGTAACCAGAGACCGTCACACCCAACTCCATTCAAAAAGCTGGCAATCGATTCGCCTTCGATGGTCCCACCAAAGCACGTTGTGGGGGACAGAAGTGAGCAATGCTAACTAATTCTATATATTGCGATTTTATTTAAATAAGGAAGGTTTGGTGGGTCGCTTGAATGACGAATGAAACAATTGCTCCTCAAGTCTCGAAAATAGTCATGATCTACGAGGTATGTGTACCTTAACTGATAAGCAAAACAACGAGAAACTGCCTGGTTGGCGTCACGTTCTCTCCACAAAAGTACGGAGGCTCGTACCGGGGCTTCCACGCCAGCAGCAAACAGCTAGCTTAGCTAACGTTACAACATTGAACGGAACAGGGACAACGGACGTACATCACCCATCCACAAGCTCGTCTGTCTGTTAAACATCTTGAATTTAGGAGCCCAGCTGGAGCCGCGATGATGGTTGGGGGTTGCAATAAGCGGAATTTGTATAAATAAAAAATAAACGCTCCTTCCACGTTCGCACACTTTGACTCCCTGCTGTTCTTCTTCTTCCGTCTCAAGCAAGTTTAATAGTTCCGGTCTGAAAACGTCTGTCCTTTTATTTTTCAAAGTAAATGTCCTCAGTAAAAACAATACTACTGCATTTCAGTACAAATTACAGATCATGGCGTAAACTGTTCAATGAAATAACGACTGTCAAAAATGACTTCTAAGAAACAACTCGTAAGCGTAAACATTATCAGAAACAATTGAGATTAAACTCACTGCTGTATAGAAATTGTGTTGTTTTTTTTAGTTTTTTTTACTGCAGTCACAGATACATTGTTTCTGTTTGCTCTGTATATAGAACTGCCAAAAGTTAAAAAACACAAAACACATACCAAACAACTTGAAAAGATTTATATGTGAAAGTGAGTTTAACACAGTTAGATTTTGTTTTCAGATGGGTGATTCTGTCCTTTTAATCTGAATGTATTGTGTTGGGGTTAGGGTTGACATATTTGCCTTCTTAAGAGGTAATTTTATTAAACTGTGAAAAGAAATAGGCATATACATTGAATCAATTTGAAATGGTTTATTTTGTTTAATTTGTGTTCTCTGTTAGTTTACAATATATTTGCCATCATGAATACTTATTTTCTGTATTGTTACAATGATTTGATTCCTCTTTTTTTATTATTATTAGTAGTAGTATTCTTTTTAGTAGTATTCTTTCATAGAACTGCCGTCACCTGTCTAACAGAGAAAGAAATAGGTACTTTTATTGTGAAAATGTCTTTTGGCAACTGGGGAAATTAGTTGTGTTAGTGACAAAAGTTCCCTTTCCCACAAATTACAAGTACAGTTCTGCCTACAGTACACGAAGGCAACGTTTTATTTTCACATAAGCAGAAATTCTTTCAATTATTATTATTATTTTATCACAGTGGCAGACATTCTATTATCATATAACTACGGTCGAGTGGTTCTTAATTTACAAAAGGAGACCTAAAACTCCTAAAACTCAAGGAGACCTAAAACTCTTCCTGGCCTGTGAAGGAAAAAAAACTAAAACAAATAAAACCGTTTACGTCAAAGTTACATGACCTTTGCCAAACAACTTGAACCCTGTAACCATGGAAACAGTAAATAGTAGTAGTCCGTCAGTGACAGGTGAAATGTCTGCAAAAATGCCATCCGTACAAGAAGAAATCTTTAATTGGGTGTTGGCTGGAGACCTAGAAACCCTTCAGCAGAAATTCGAAAGCGAGAGTGTCACTGAAGAATCGCGGGAAAATGATTTATTCGCAAATAAAGACGAGGTCGGCAGGAATGCACTGCTTGCTGCCGCCACGTTGGGCAGGAGCGCCATTGTCCGAGAACTTGTCAGAAACGGAGCCCAGGTCAACGAACACACAGTGAGGGGTGGGTGGCAGAGTATACTGTACTTCACCAGTGTAAAGTTATACTGAATGTTGCAATGAAATAAAAAAGAAAAAACTACAATCCCTGGTAATCCTGCAAAAGTGCAAGGGGTCCCTGCAGTTCTGGAGGCCCCCTGAATCATTCATACAACTTTAGCTAGCTACTTTAGCTAACATTAGCTAGCTAGCTTGGGATTTCATTAAAAACAACAAATAACACATACAACACATTATATATATCATCACACTATATGGAAAATAATGGTTTATTTTGTTGTCCATATTTTGTATGAACGCAGACATTTAACATTATCATTAGCTAGCTAATACCCCTTTCACACCGGAGCAAAGACCCAGGTTATTCCCGGGTCAGGCATTGGTGTGAATGGGTCAACGCGGGTTATCAAGTGACGCACAGTGATGTGTCTACACCAGATATAATCTCATATGAATTGCGGTTCACCTTGTGTACCATCTGTACCGACAGGCATCATTTGAGACTTAGTTTAACTTCTTCCCAGGTTATTTCCCGTTGCACTGTGCTGCTTGTTGGGGCCACCTGGAGACAACGAGGACCCTGCTGGAGCTAGGAGCTGATACGCAGGCCAAGAACTTCAGAGGGGAGAGGGCTGTGGACCTGGCCAGGAGGTACTCACAGACAGACTGTGTTGACTGTCTTATCCTGGCAGGTGTGTGTGTCTGATTTAAGTTATGTTCCGTATCTTTGGAAACAAAAGTGAGTAAGACTTTGTATAATATTTCTCTCTCTCTGTGTTTCTTCACGTGAACAGAAGCTAAACAGGACTTGACGTCGTATGTAGCCTATGTTAGAGACACCATCTCTGACCCAGAGAAGATCCAGGGGAAACTCAACAAGAAAGACAAGGTGATGCATTTTCTATTCAATAGGCTTCAAGTTATCAATATTTCCATACTGTATGTGTAAAACATTAAAGAATGCTGAAATCCTGGTGTCACAAAAGACCAACGTCAACCGGAGTGACAGAGAACAATAACAATTTTGGGTTGTTGTTTTATTTATCATTTTTTAAAGTGTTTTTCCCGTTATACAGTCTCTTTTCTCTTTTCTGTCAATGTAGAACATTTGTATGCATGCATGTTCCGCCAAGTCAGACTGGATCCAGAATGTTAAAAACCCGACGGCCTCAGACTTTGTAGCCCAAAGGAAACACATAGGCGACACTCTTCAACCGATCCTCAACAAGCTCTCAGCCCAACGTGAGTATTATTATTATTACACCCTTTTCATGTTTTATATTTCTTATTTTAGTTCTCAATCAGAAAATCACCTGGTTAGTGCCACCGTCACCTTTCCCAAACTGTAGACCACAGAGCAAGGGGAACTAATTTTTCTTGTTTTGTTTTTTTTTGCTATGGGAGACAGTTGTAAATGTTAATACAAACTGAACTGTCCTTGATTATAGGTAAACTGTATTTTAAGCTCCTATCTGTCATTTTTTCCCATCAAGTTTGGGTATATTTATATATGCTTTTTGAACTGTTTGACTTGTAAATGGGAAAAACGTTCTTAATGCATCATATTTTAAAAGATAATGGTTACAAACACAACCTGTTTAAAATACTTTTAGAGGTGTAAAATATACTAAAAGCTCAGTAAATCAGTACAAAAATGAAATATAAATCTGTTTAATCCCATTTTGGATGTTTTGGTTGGCAGTGGTGGGGCTACGCGTTTAACACTTGACTGCGAATTGAGCCAGAAACTCCAGAGCTGTACAAATACATTCAGAGATTACTGTATATTAGAGAGTGTGTGTTTGTGTGTGTGTCTATATACATATACATATATATTAAAAAAAATTAACCTGTGGATATTCTCATTTCCGTTTGCAGCAGCTGAATCCCCTGCCATACCAGCAGGGAAGGTGTGAGGTGACAGAGGGGAAGATCTACATAATGCCAAGGTTCCTCCAAAGGTCTGTAAAGCGTGGAAAAGTAAATTACTTTTTATTATCATTTGGAAATTATACAGAAAGTCTAGGAAAGTATGGGATAAACTGTTGTTTAGTCCCATACACATGACACATTATACACATCAGTGAAATCACCTGGTGTAGTGTTTTGTTGGGATGCATACTTTTGGTTCCCAATGGCACATGACTACACAATTTCTGCCGTTGTAGACAGCAATATCACATATTATGATATTTGTGCTCAGCCATCACTCAGTCTAAAGTCATATTGCCCAACAGGTCAGTCCACCGCCATCGACCGGCAGTGGGGCCAGATCCTCTCCGCTTTCTACATCCCTCCACTCCAGCCGTATGCTCGACCACAACAGCTGAAGAGCATCAGGTTTCCCCAGCCAATACTGACACTCAAAGACCTGACCAAGCTGGCCTTTGCTCTTCATTGCTTCATTTTTTTTAGCCATTAAAACTGTATTAAGTTGGATTTTTCTTCCCCTGAGCTCAGCTATTTCAAATTCACCATATACTTTAAAACTGCTTGATTATAGGCCATTTTTAGTTTTCCTGGGAACCCCATGGTTACAGAAAGTTTAAGTTGTTTAGGATATTTTTTGTGGACTAAGATGCAGTGCAATGAAAAGTGCAAAATCTAGCCTGTTGTTACTTTGTCGTCATTTCTTTCTGCAGCTATTGAACAGGTTGATTTCTAATTACAAGTTTTCCAATGGAAATTTGACTTTATCTATTTGTCAAGCACAAGCATGAATGGCAGTATGAGTTGGGTTCAAGTTCATTTTCTAATCAATGGCTCCCATTTGCCAGTCTAGCCCCAGTGTAAAGACTGGCGTTACTTACATATGAACCTATGGGGCAATACACACAACGGCATTAAATGGGGGGGGTGCTTTTACACGAACTGATACACTGCAAAATCTCGGCACAGCTTCTGTCTAAAGTAAACTAGTCCGATTTAATTTCACGTCTCATTGTGGTTATATAACATGCACCGGCGCCAAATTGGTGGTCAATTCGATCGATTATTTTGCAGATTGATTACTTTGGTCGAAACTGAACATAGACGTCACACCCGCGCCTTACCCAAAGCGGTCGCATTTTCGCTGACTCCTATACTAAACGATTAGCATTGAACGGGCGTGTGGCGCGGCAGAAGAGGCCCATCCACATGGTCAGAGAGTTGTGAATACCACCGAGTGCATCGGCAATGCGGAACCACGATCAAATGAAAGGACATCAGATGCTTCTTGTCCCATAAACAAATTTTATAAAGCATGCGCAGGCTTTAAATACCGCTTTTTGGCAGTAGCGCCCATGTTGTATAATGGTGGACATAACATAATATCACACCCAGAAACCCACGAACATCATATTGCGTCTTGCTCTGTGTAAGTAGAGGAGCGAGAGCAGCGAGACAGACTTGCTAGGAGGGCTTGGTGTCACCAGCAGCCTTGTCACACGAAACTGTCAGCTCCCTAACTTTAGTGTTTCTTGAAAATGGCAACCAAAACCAAAGTGTTCGTGCAGCGATCGCTCTTTGCACTCAGAGCACACGCACTTTGGCATGGCGGCAGGATCTCGTCCTCAAGTCAAGGACATCCTCTGATGAGATCCTACACCAGACATCTGAGTTGCTCCTCTAGCCTCAACAAGCCACCCGCAGGCTCCACCAAAGGTATCTAGCCAGTTCCTTAAATCGGTAGTCAGTGGCTTGATCGATTGACAGATTGATTTGTTGTTTTGAGGTTTGGAATACTGCATTTAATCTTCAAGGCCAGTGATTCTCATACTGTGGTTCAGGGCTCCACAAGGGGGGTCCATGACTGAGTTCCAGTGGGTCCAACAGCTAAATGGAGAATAGTGTAATTTCACTGTTATGTCATTCTCTTGAAGTTATCCCAATAAAGTAATGTATCACAGTGACTATTGTAAGAAGGTTAGCTTTGTCCACTTTTATAGACAGTGATGGAAATGTGGACTAAATCACAGTCCTATCAATTGGAGGTCTGTGATCAAATGTGGATCAATTTCAGGGTCCTCAGTATGAAAAAATTGGGGGAACCTCTAGTCTTTTTTTTTGTTCTGCCATGGATGTAACGTAGTTTGTCAAATTGACACTACTTTCAAAATATACTTCAGCTACTTCCAAATTACAGTGAATGAAAACCATGCCAGGAAACAAGTACTGGTAGTGTATCTTGCAATGGATTACTTGCTTTTTTGAGTTTTTGGGGCACAACTTCTCTTTTTGTTTGGTGATGATGCCAAACAAAAAGACTTGGGCTTTTTATTGCAAACTAGAAAAATGTGATAGAAGTATTGGCACAATTTTGGAATCTAACATTAAAATTGTCTTGACAGGGTCCGAAAATGTGGGCATTGCTTGTAATAACGGGTATGGGACCAAATTGGGTGCACCCATTCATTGTGTCATCATTTTTCAGGCTAAGCTCCTGTAGTAACAAGCATGTTGCATCTTTCCACTGGAGAAAGTGGATGGGTATAGATAAACCCTTTGAGTGCTCTGACAAAATTGATCGGATCCTTACTCAATATCTGTCAATACGACACATTTTAGAATTAAACTACACAGAAGTTTTGTTGGCAGTTGAAAAGTTATAGCGAGGGCAGCCATAGTACATGTAAAAATGTTATCATCACCTGTTTTGTTTCTAGGTTCCAGTAGTCTCTCATTAAGGACTCACACCTGTGGAGAGCTGAGATCAGGGCATGAAGGAGAGAAGGTCACTCTATGTGGCTGGGTCCAATACCTCAGGTATTATACTAGTACTGCTATAAAGCACTGAGATCAAAACATGCTGTTGTTGAATCATTTGAGATGGAAGTGGATAACTGGCCAAACGTAGATGAGTTCACATCATGTCAAGATATTTCCAGCGCAGCTACAATGGAGTTTGATAGCAGAAACATTTTCAGAGATCTAAAAGCATCAACAGTATATGTCAGGTTTTGGCGTCATCAACGGGCTTCTTTCTAGACGTTTTACACCGATGTTTTCAAGAATCATAGGACAATACACCAATTTCTCCACTGACTGTATCCTCAATAGACCAGAATCCAATGCAGCCACAAGACATGTTGAGTTTTGAGTATCTTTTTATCTATTTTCCTCTAAAGCTGCACTGGGCAGGTTTGAAAAATTTGAACTCCAATACCCAGAAATCTTGTAATGTGCTGTTGGTAAACAGCGCACAGTAATTTTAATATTAGAAGTCAAGATGAGAAAAAGGTAGTTTATTATACATAGTTTATGCTTACCAAATGGCACATTTTGTTTTTCTGTACTGTATTTTAAGTGTTTTGGGGTTTTTTGCCTCTACAGACAAGACTTATTTGTCATCCTGCGCGATTTCAGCGGCTTGACACAAGTTCTAATTCCTCAGGACGAAGTAAGGATGGAAAAATTCCAATACAGCCTTAATGAACATTGAGTACTACAACTAATGATAATAATGCATTAAAATTATTTATGTAGCACTTTTCAAGCAGAGAGATAAATAATTTGACAGCAAAATATTACAACAGTGATAGAAGGAGGAAATGTAGGCTCTTCTCTTCTCCAGTTCGTTTAATTCAGCTAGATGGTCAACTTTGATGTTGGGTTGTAAGGTTTAGTGTCGCAAGGTTTAGTGTTGTGTTTGCTTGTGTGTAACCATTTTTCCCCCCTGTGTTTTTTTAGTCTGAGCATAGTTTGAAAGCAACACTGTGCGGTCTCACGGCCGAGTCTGTCGTCAAGGTTACGGGGACAGTCAGACAGAGGCCAACTGGACAGGAGAACAAGGTGTGTGTGTCATTTGTCTTCGGTTTGGTCACATTACACCAGATCAGGGTTTGTCACTGTCCGCTCCATTTTCTTTGGAGCCTTAAATTAGATCAGACTCAACAAAAACCTAAATGATCCACGTGGGGGAAATTCAAACAGACTACAGATAACAACAAACAGAGAGTATCGAAGATGATCCTAGTAATTACAGCATGTGGAGAAGATGCAGCATCTTTGTTGACACATTTTTAATCACTAGCTGTTCACATTACCAGGTATACAGTTGGAGGAACATATGTCCAGACATGGATGTATGCATTTTAAGGTATTCACGTTAAGATTTACAGATTTACAGGTGAAGGTAAATGTGCATGAACATGTCCAGGCTATGCAGGTGTTCATGTTTTTTTATTATGCTGAGACATTTCTTTCGTTTAACAACTTAGTTCCTGAGCTTTTTGATGCAAGAGTTGACAGTATGACAGCTACACATGAGTTTTTTTTGACTGAAACTGTAAAACCAAAAAAAAATTATGTTTGTAGTCTTTGTGAACACTGGAGTAAAACAGGCCAATGTTATGTTTCAAGTTTCAAGTTTCAAGTTTATTGTCATATATTTGATAACAATGCAACATCATTACCAGTAATGAAATTCTTGATCTCGGAGCCAACTCAACTTTACTTAGTCAGTAAGATAAGACAAATAAGTGTTTCCAAGTGATTCCAAAAATGGTAAATCTAGTTACATCAGTTCAGTACTTAAGTGCACTGTAATCAGATTAGCGTTAATCATGGTTGTAGTTATAATAAATTCGGTGTTCAAATAAAAGTCTACATACAAACTGCATGAAGTAACCTAAAAAGTAATCAGATTATGTTGCTTAATATTTTATTCCAGTGTATTATTTTACTGATTACAGCATGAAGCAGGTCATCGGTAATCAACGTCAGATTCTTTTTACAGTGTTTTGAGAGTCATCCTCCCAAGCTGTCTGGTCAGCAGAGCTTGTATTTCAAAGAGTCACTTCTCAGGTAGTGTGTTTCGTCTTCTCGCTCTGTTGTGTGCATGCTAGGAGATGCCAACGGGAGACGTGGAAGTCCTGGCCGAGAGCGTGGAGGTTTTTAATGTGTGCCGGAAACTGCCTTTCGAAATTAAAGACTTTGTCAAAGTAAGCGGCTCTGTTATATATCTGCAATTCAGTGACACACTGCCGTTTGTCCAGAAATCAGAGGGTTTTGTGTGGTTGCACCCCCACTCCTGATGAGGATGAATTTTTGATATGGCCCTACTATCGTTAACAATTGTAACTGGTAGGATTATCGTTGCCGTTTGTCCAGAAATCAGAGTCTTTGCGGATGCAGTATCGCTACCTGGACCTGCGCTCCTCTCAGATGCAGTCCAACCTCAGACTGAGATCTCAGATGGTGATGAAGATGAGAGAATACCTCTGTAATGTACACGGTATGGAGAGCTTTCCATAAGAACCCTTCATTCATTCAGTTTCCATACTCGGGTCTCCAGAGGCTGCAGCCTATCCCAGTGATCCTCACTTTTTTTTCTGTACCTTGTAGGTTTTGTAGATGTGGAAACTCCTACCCTGTTCAAAAGGACGCCAGGGGTAAGATACCTTGATCTTCAACCACTTCAGAGGCACAGAATCAGAGGCACGATTACCTTTATTTGCCAAAGACATATACAAGGAATTTAAGGGTTTGTTTCCAAAGCATCATATATCCATTTTGGAAGAATCACCTGAAGTTAATTTCAAATCTATAAAATATAGAGAATCTAGTCTGTACTGTTATACGTTTGTCAAACAATGACTTAAGTTGCCAGCTGACATTAAAAACATACATGCAATTCACATTACACATTAGAACAACACAGACTAACAACATTATAAAATGATAATATTTCGACGGGACCTCACAGAGAATTCAGTCTCAAGATCCTTTTTTTTAAAGTCTGGCTCTTGTCACTGATTTTTTTGTTGTTGTTTTAAATTACATCTCACTTAAACCAAATGCAAAATAATGCCGAAGAATTTACCTGGCAGTTACAAGATGGCACAACATGCAAGACAAGCTGCACAGTAAACTTGACTTGACTTGACTTGACTTGATACCCAGACATCCATCCTTTTGTGTTTCAGGGAGCCAAAGAGTTTGTGGTTCCATCCAGAGAGCCGGGTCGGTTTTACTCGCTACCCCAGAGTCCACAGCAGTTTAAACAGCTCCTAATGGTGGCTGGTATTGACAGGTGGGCACACACACAAACATAAACTAACTAACACCCACAGAAAAAAGGAAAAAAAAGAAATCCATCTTCCTCTCTCTTCCCCCTTTTCAACGTGGCAGGTACTTCCAGTTGGCTCGGTGCTACCGAGACGAGGGATCCAAACCAGACAGGCAGCCTGAGTTCACCCAGGTAGGAGGGAGGGAAGGATGGAAAGAACAAACTACACCAAACTTTTACATATCACACAGAATTCAAATCCCCTACGACTCAACAACCCCACCTCCTCCCCATTCATCCACACTTTCTAGATCTCTTCTTTCTAGATACCCCCTGTTACTTTTGGTACTTTCATACATTAACATGCACTGTTCCTTTGGCAGTTTTGTACCCATATGATCCATGTCAGGGCTTTAATACTCGAGTCCGGTCACTGTCTTGAGTCCAGTCTTGGATGTTGACTTTTTCCAACCTATCTAAAATTATTATTAAAATGGTGTTTGGTTTATTTTCTCCCCATCGCTACAAGCAATTTAAGGGATTTCACCTGTAGAAACCTGTGTATATAATAGTCTATAAATTTCTATGCATTAATTGGATGGATGTTGAAGGGTTTTTGTCCAGAGATCCTGAAGCTAGATCTACATCTCTATTCACTCTTAAGAAACTCTTTAAGCATTATTTTTTACATCTGGGATATGTTCATTGTTTATTATCTACTTTGGTCTTGGTCTCAACTAGGACTGAATTTGACTCTTGACTTGGTCTTTGAATTGACTTGGACTTGACGAAGGTGCTCTTGACCAGAGCCCTGACCTGTGTTTTCAAATGCCACATGGAAAAAAAGAAATTGGAATAATCCTCTCACCGTCTCTCCCAGGTGGACATAGAAATGTCTTTCGTGGACCAGTCAGGTATCATGGCACTGGTGGAGGGCTTGCTGCAGCACTCCTGGCCTACAGAGAAAGGGCCCATTGAGGTTCCCTTCCAAACCATGACATACGACGAGACCATGAGGGACTTCGGTGTGGACAAGCCTGATACCAGATTTGATATGAAGGTGGGTGATTGAGCACTTATTTTTAACAATATTAAATATATATAAATATTTGAAATGATATCGGAAAGCCATGTAGGTCCTGAATTCACAAAACGATGCAAGAAGCAGCTATGGATGACTTTCGTTTTAGTGCTATATCTGTATGAGGTTTTTAACTTGTGCAGGCCACCGTATCAACATCTATTCATCTATTTGCTGGGATATTCTTTCTCTAATGTACTGAAGGTAGAACTGTTCAGGCATATTTTCGTGCAGTGTTCAGGAGTGGCTGCAGGAGAAAATAAAAACCGATTTTGAGGCTACAATTTACTACGTCAAGGTCATGAGGCGGTATCGCAGGTGCACAAAATAGTCCTAATTCAAGGAAACACGTTCCCACAGTTTAATTAAATGTTTGTATGTTTTTCATGTGTGTGCTCTATTTAACTTATTGAGCAAGTTTCAAGTTGATTTCACCCGTTCACCATAATCAGTTGAAATTACTTGATTGCATTGATTTATTTGGTTTAATTTGCCTGATATTTTGTTGACTAAAGATATATTTAGTTGAATCAGGCTTTTGATTCGTACAATGGTTAGGGATTTGTTATTTAAGGTTTAATTCAGGTAAAGTGCCTGCTGACTAAGGTATTGAGAGGTTAGAGGCAGATTTGAGGGAGGACTAGACCTGATAACAGCGGGTGTGAACGTGCTTTTCGTTAATGGAACTGAAATTTTCAAAACTCATTGTGACTTTCTGTGTCTGTCTTGTCGAACCTTCTGTCTTATGGTCTGTTTGACTGGCCGTCTGTCTGCCTGTCCAGCTGATAGACCTCAGCGAGGTTTTCTTGACCACGGAGATTGAATTCCTCAGATCAGCTCTCAGCCAACCAGGAGGCTCCGTCCAGGCCATCTGTGTCCCCAACGGCGCGGTAGGAAAATAACCATTTCCCTTTTTACTATAAATGCAACAAGCAACGTTTCAGTGATCTAAAACATCCAACACAGTACACGTCAGGTTTCGGTGGTCAGTCCACCTGGGGTCAGACGTGTTGCGGATTTCTCAACTGGGTTGTCAAAAGACATTCTGGGAAATGCAGGAAATCACTAATGGCAGTTTAGGGGAGGTGGGTACAATAAAAAACAAAATGCAACACTTCAACAACCACAGCCACCAAAAATATGTAGGAAACACTAACATACCATAAACCAGAAGTACCATAGCACACTAACTGTACTACTTTATCAGCCGTTTCAGTTACTGCACTTTAATGAGGTCTGTCTAATGAAAGGATGAGAAATGCGATACCATATGGAGGTTGTCACATATGAGATAAAAAAAAATAATAATACAATTTTCTCTCTTCCGTTTCACTACAGAATTATTTTAAGCGTAAAGATTTGGAAGAACTGAAGGAAACAGCCAAGACTCAGTTTGGCCAGGTAGGTTTGGTTCTCTCCAAAGGAAGGAAGGGTCAAGGGAAAGAGGGAGAGAATGAATGAAAGATGGAAGTGCAAAAGAATGATTGAGGGACCGAAAGAATGGATAACGAGAGAACGAAAGAAAAAGGTAAAGAGTGAATGAATGATGGAAAGAAAGAATATGAGTGAGGTGTCTGGGTGGAGGGTGGAGGTGGTGAAGAGGCTCAGCCATCATGAGTGGGTCCAGCTTTCTCACTGCTGTTAAGGATGTTCAACGCCTATACAACGAAACAGGAAATGGACTAGCTGACTCTCCTCCCTCCTTCGCCACAGACTAGTACTTGTTAGGTGTGTGTGTGGGTATGATCCTATTTTTACCCATGATATATCTTTTTTTTCTTTGTGTGGGTGTGTGTTTTGTCCCAAGGAGCTAAGCTTGGTGCTGGTGAGGGCAAATGGGACGTTGAAGTCTGCCCTCAGTAAACTGCTGTCTGTCCCAGCCACGGAGGAGCTGTTAAAGAGGACCGGGGCCAAACCAGGGGACCTACTGCTAATATCAGCCGGTTCCCTCAATACTGTGGTAAGAGACTGACTGGAAGATGAGATGAATCCCATCAGGTCGTTGCAAAATAGTAACAGGATACAGCAAGGAAAATTATAAATAAGAATAGGAAAAAAAGAGGGTCCTGATTGGCTGCTTTTGTTAATTGCACCTTTCTAAGTGCCTCTCATCCTTGTCTTCTCCCATATGCTCCCCCCTTACTCTCTATTCTCCTTTCTCTCTATCCTTCCCTCGCTGTTCATCCTATCTCTAACTACAACCCCCATGCCCCTTTCAGCGTCCTCTGCTTGGGAAACTCCGCCTGCAGTGTGCAGAGTTCCTGGAGTCCTGCGGCGTTTCAACCCGAGACCGCTCGGCCTTCCACTTCCTGTGGGTGGTGGACTTCCCGTTGTTCCTGCCCAAGGAGGAGGAGCCAGACCAGCTGGAGTCCGCCCACCATCCATTTACTGCTCCATTACCCAAGGATACACATTTGCTCTACACAGAGCCACATAAGGTTAGTTTTATTTCTTATGATTATTTTATGTCTTTTCATAATACTATTACTACGAAAGGGACAAATGCATATCATTCAAACCTCTAAATTGTAGCAAAATGGGCTCGTTGACCGGCCAGCTACTACTAGCGCCCAGCCGTAAACCCTCTGGTTTTAACCTTTTGCTGCCTTTCAGTAAGAAAGCAGGCAAACGTCAAGCTGTTCTCCCATTCCCAGGTGCGTGGCCAGCACTATGACCTGGTGTTGAATGGCTGTGAGATCGGAGGAGGCTCCATCCGCATCCACAAGGCCTCAGAGCAGCTTCATGTGTTGAAGAACATCCTCAAGGTCAGTGATTATGTGTTGATGTGTATGTTAAGAATTTAATCCAGCTTTTCTAAGAACTGTTTGTAGTGTGCTGCCTCGTTATGAACTATGAGGCTATTTGGTCAATTCTGGAAAATTGACAATTATTACAGTTATTTTCATTAATCAATAGCTGATTAATTAACACTCTCGGGGCACCACCAGTTTACACTGGAATAGTCTCTTTATAATGATATCAGTCTAATAATCAGAAGAAGTGAGCTCTAGATTTCAGTGATTTTCTACCTTCATGTCCAGGATATATCAATAACACACAATAGTCAGTTCTTTATAAATACAAAGATTTATTAACTGATTAAACACAAAGAATAATGAGAGATAAATGTATGTACAACAAAATCAAATGAAATGAGGGCAGGTAATATTGGCATACGTATGGTAAATAACAGTGGCAGAGGATATGGCAAATAGCAATGGCACAGACAAAACCACCTGAGCTGTAATGTGTCTAATTGTGGTACCATGGCAACAGCGAAACATGGCTTGGAGGACAGCTGACCGTTTCCGGGAGACTTGGGACAGAAGGGAAAGGACAGAGAATAGTTGAGAGAGAGAGAGTATTCTAACCTCACTT
>CABFOQ010000632.1:6531-21069 GCA_900660455.1 Gephyroberyx darwinii | reverse complement strand
TTTCTCTCTCTCTCTCTCTCTCTCTCTCTCTCAGCTCCATATTACTGTAAAAATGGGAGTCAAAAATCACTAGATTCCATGACCTTTTACCCTATTCCAGTTGCAAGCTCTCCTTCACTATCCACTTTCCTTTTGATAGTCCTTGAATTTAGTTTAAAAACCTGTTCTGCCTATACTTAAATTAAATTATTATATTCAATTAATGTGCACAGCCGCATGTTTTTATTGTATTGTTTTAGTTAGGTTGCTGATTGGTTCTTATACCATGACTATAGTAGACAGCATGGCAGTTTGTCTGCTAGCTGTGACTCTACTATCTTTGTTATAGCACAGGACTTTCTTGCCTTTATGTTCTTCTGCAGCTCCTGTTCCTGCTCCATTGGAGTGTGGAGTGTGAGATCCTTAAACAAGCTTAAACAATCCCACTTGTTGTAGTGACCCACTATCGACTAATCATTGTTTTTCCTGGGCTGTTGGGAGCAGTAAGGGTCTAACTCTGAAGCAGATGTCTCTACGGACACATCTCACAGATCTGCATTACCACAGTATTGAAAACATCTGTCACACAAATCTTATTTTAAACCTTCTTTTTTTTTTAAACTGAAAACTGTACTAATACATTCTGTATTAGTATTGACCTGCAATTCTTAATTTCATAGTCCAGCTATTATCTGCATTATGGACTAGAGGTCTGCATTGGGGTGGGATTCCCACGGATCCTGTGGGAGATATTTTGCTTATTGTGGGCGGGAGTGGGCAGTCAAAAAAAAAGCTGCAGGTTCCACAGTCCCAAAACTGTGTTTTTACAATATAAACTAGTACGATGCATTCTTGCGCTTACTTTTCAGCCAATGAATAAAAGGCATGCAGATATCAGGCACCAATTATCAGTCGGTTATGTGTCACTCGCTTCACTCATAATTATCATGGCTGAAACAAGTACCTCAAGCGTGGAAACCCTGGTGAGTACACAGTCACCAAAAATCCAAAAGGGAAGTCCAACATTTGGAAAGACTTTTCTGTCGTTATTGATGGTGCTGGAAAGGAACTTAAATTTGTTAACTGTGACAAATCTTCAAAAGTGCTAACATACATTGGCCAAAAGTCAGGCACATCGGGAATCAGACGTCAGATTAGATTAGATTAAACTTTATTGTCATTGCACAGAGTACTGAGACAACGAAATGTAGTTCTGCTATCAAAGTGGTGCCGAGTTCAGCAAGGTGACAGCTGAGGGGAAGAAGCTGTCCCTGAGCCTGCACATATCTGCACATTTATGAAGGGTTAAGCTAAACCGTGTTTCAAACGACTACACCCATTTCCCCATTCTTTAAAAAAAACATTGAAAAATGTGTGGATCTTGCCTGTGCTGACATTCGGCCAAATATGATCTGGTGTCGCAAGTGCTGTTTGCTGCGCCCTTTGAGCCTAATACACCCAAGACTGGAGAGAATACACGGTCTCTCCTGCTTCAGAAATTGGCTGCTTTCGCAATTGACATACTACTGTTGAGGAAGGTTGTGTTTGTCAGCAATCATGGTGCCAACATGATCACAGCTCTGCAAGAATTCACCAGACTAAATTGCAATGCCCACATTTTAAATGTTGTCCTGTCATCCGCTTTTTCCCCTGCTGTCTTAGAGAAGTCTCTGGTCTACAGAGAGAATTGACCAAGTCATTAAAACAGTCCGTTGTGACCAGGTGGAACTCAAACTACAACATGCTGGAATCAGTTCTACAACAGCATGACAAAATTACAGCAATTTTTCTGGCAAACAATCAATATGACAAAATTGGACGAATAGACATAAACACACTCAAGAAGCTGGTGACTTTTCGCAAACCATTCAAGGAGGCAAAGAATCATCTGGAATCAGACAAAACAACCCCAAGTGGCGCACTTGCTCTACAATGGTTGGAACCAATGCTGTATGAAACAGCATCTGTTTGTGCATCTTGCATAGAAGAGTTAATGTCACCAAATGACACTTCATATGCTTTACTAAATTGCCACTTTTCTGACACCAAAACTTGCGTGAAATCGAGGTGATGGCAGCTGCCAAACAAATGATTGGAGTCATACAATTCGAAACCAGGCTCTTTGACCAGCCTGGTGGGGACACTGGCCACAAAGCAGGTCACTCACACAGAGTTCCCTGACTGGGAGGATGGACCAAGGCAGATCCCTGTTGAAAATCGGTCAGTGGATATGGTAATAGCGGAGTACATAGGCTACCAATTCTGCCCATCAGATGGCGACACACTGCAGTGGTGGCGTGCTCCTTTTGGCAAATTCCCTACACTGGCGAGTCTTGCCCGGCATGGTCTCTCCATCCCAGCCTCGAGTGCCTCATGGGAGAGAGCATTTAGCATGTGTCGGCGGATTTTTGAGGAGAGATGTACGATGTTGAAGCTGTCATCTATAAGTGACATTCTCTTCCTCCATGGACATTTAAAATGACTGTTGACCAGTGCTGAATGCAGCCAGGAAAAAGTAGCCTGTTTCCTCAGCTCATCTTTGTTTGAATATTTTTTTTGTGGCTTTTTAAATTTTATTTTAACAGCTCAACCAGCCTCGTTAAAAATAAAATATAAAAGTTGTCTAACAGGCTAATATACAGTATGGATATGTTTAAATTCTAAATGATACCTAAGAACGTAAAGAACAGTGTCACCAGAACAGTAAATTGATTTTGCGGGTGGGAATTATTAAGGCTGCATCAGGACATTTTGTGGCTTTACCTTGTTTTGTTTTTTAAGCTAATCATAAATATTTAAGCTATTTAGTTGTTTGCAGTGGTATTTTCTCAGAAATGTAATCAACAGTCCTGTCTAACCACACTGATTCCACCACTAACTTGATTTCTGTCTGTATGAAAGTGGTTGTGTTGTGGTTGGAGACAGATTTGCTTGAGTGTTGTAATGCACTTAGGTCTAAATGCTGGTTTAGTAATTGATGTTGACTTTTTAATGAGAGAGCTGCCTTGAGAGAGAAAAGGGGAAGGGGCATCAGAATTTTGACTAATTTTACATCAGGCATCCATCACAGCTGTCTACTTGTAACCTGGAATCACTTAGTTGTGCCTTATTGAAAATGTATTATGTGTCAGTTCACTCGCTCTCCCTTTTTCTTTTTCTCATTCTCTCTCCCCGTAATTTACCAGATTGGGTGCCCATTAAGAACATAGTCATTTGTGAATCAGTGGTTGCCATGAGCAACCGACACAGTCATTCCATCAAATCAAAGTTAATTTTGTGGAGGAGATGGGTTCATTTAAAAATTGAGTTCTGGGCAGGCTGTTCCAAACCAGCAGTGTCAGCTGTCCCATTATCTTAGAGTTGTTGTTCAAATCAATAGCAAGTTCAGAAATTATTGAGTAATGTTGGGAATTAGGGATATGCCTAGTGAAGACAGTTTTAGTTGTATTTGGTGTTGAGAGCAGGCGTAGAGGGGGGTGTTTCTGGGATGCCAGAAATCACTATTGAGCCTTCTGGAGGTGTCGTGGGCCTAAATCCAGGTAAGATCTGTGATGGATTAGATTAAACTTTATAAAATCACTTCATAACCCCAGTGGCATACTGTACCTGCACTCAGACACAACCCTGCAACCAAGCATTTAGATTAGGGCCTCTTTGATGGCCCTGTAGATTTATGACAGCATAGCCTGATGTCCCCTATAGTCACCATTTGTGGGTTAGTGCATCATTCTTTCTGACATCTGAATTGCATTTATGTGTGAATGCTCACCCTGGATTATGGCACAAAGGATTATAACATCAAATCCTGTGTATTGGTAAATGCTTCAGCAGGCTCTGTCTAGTGACTGCTATGAACAGTACAGCTGTCAACTATGTGACAGGAAAGTCAGCTGACAGGAGGAAATACTCCCCACCGAGGCACCATGGGATAGCAACCCATGGGAGCATTATACTGGGCCAGTTGGATACACCTTTAGTATCTATGAGCAAGCAAAGGAAAATACCCTGAGAGTCTGCGAGAGCAGGAGTGGAAGAAGACTCACTGACAGGATGCACGGCTTTAGACCTTGGGGTGGAGTTCACTATGACTAAGGCAAGCACTTAGAAGCCACTAGTTCACATATAGAGAAAGAAGCTTCAGGTGTGCTCTTAAGTTAGTCAAGTGAAGTCCAGCGGCAGGTAACAAACCATAGTTTGCAGGATCAGTATCCCTGTTACCAAGGAGGCAGGCACTAGCAGTGAAATGATAGTCCAGGAGAACATTTAGACCAGCCAGCCAAGAAAGGAAAAGCACAGTGGGCAAAAAGTTAGAGTAAATCGGCCAAGGAGCTAGTGAGTGAATGGTAAGCTGTTAATACAGATTTGATGAGGGTGCTTGGTAGGCTTAAGAGAACAGTGGAGGTATTTTTACAATGGGGAAGAAAGGTTCGGAGTTCATGAGAAACTAAAACAGTAGTCTCAGAACCAATTAAGTCCAGGCGGACAACAGGAGATTGACAGACTTGCCCAAGAATGGGGCAGCTTTGGAAGCAGTGGAGGAAGGCAATAGATAGCGAGAAAGATGGTATCAATATCCTGCAAAGAAGTATTGTTTGGCAGCTTTGAGGAGAGCAGAAAATCATAGGGAAAAACAAGAGAAGAAAGAACGAGCTACGATAGCTTAAAGCTCTATTTAGTAAAGAGAAGAGCGGTCTGATACAGACAATGCAGGAGGTAGAACACCACCTAGAAAAGGTGCTTACAGATAGGAAAACGTATAAGAAGGTCGGGCTTCCCCAAGATATCCCACCAGTTGGAGGTATACACCAGATAGATGTTAACACCCCCAAGTGAAAAGAGGTGCAGAATCTAATTTCACCATGGTAATGGAGGTAATCAAATGGGTAATAGGTGGGGAAAGACGGCAGGGTCGGCTGCGCCTCCTACCCATCGGGGCATATATGGACGAAATGACTATTTGTAACTATTACAGCACCTTGTACCAAAAGGTTGTTGAACAAATTAAATTAACTTAATTTGGCAAACAAAAGATTTTACATTGCTGAGGAAACAATTCCAACTGCCTGTCCTTGTCTTGGGTAGAAATCAATTCATCAGCTGACAGGAAGGAAGATAGTACAATTGGTTTTGTCAGTAAGGGAGAAAAGACTTAGAGATGCCCAGAGAAATAATCTCTGGGCATGCATATTGTAGGCCAGCTAAGGATGGGGAGGGATTCGGCAAATGGCAGTAGATTTAGAGAAAAAGTTGATAATCCCACTGGAAATATCCTCTATATCCTCTTAGCACTTGCTTATTTTTCTTCACTTATTTGTCTTAGCTCTTGTTTATTTGCTTCACTTATCTGTCTCATTTGTTTAATTAAAAAGTAGGTAGCTAACTTATTGCACTTTTACCTTAGCACTGGTTCTGCTCTTAGATGCTTGTTTAGGAAGGAAATGCTCTTATGATTTCTAGTGACTAGTAGTTCTCTTGCCTACCTATGTTGAATGCACTTATTGTAGTCGCTTTGGATAAAAGCGTCTGCTAAATGACTGTAATGTAAATGTAAAAATAGTGAGCACCAACTTGAGGCCAGTCAAGGTGTTGTGGTCAGAGACACAGTGGATAGTGTATTTTGTTGAGTTTACCGTGCCATCGGTGGATGCAGTAGATGAGGCATTTAAAAGGAAAATGCTATGTGGAGATACACTGTGTTTGTAGCAAAGGTGGAGTAACGTGGTTGGAAACCAACGCAATGACCTGTGGAGGTTGGATGCCGAGTCCGCTAAGAGTACCAGGTGAATTTGGCATTTGTGAGCTGTAAAGTACGGCCCAATCTCATTCCATCCCTATCCACTCAGCCTCCGTTTGCGCGTTCATTTGGAGGGTTGGCCACATTGAGGGCCATTCCAAAGCAATTTGCGGGGGCTAATTAGTGGGCTATAAAACCCTCCAACAGAGAGTGTACATCAATGCAGACTTACCACATGACACTCTATGGAAGAGCACCAAAAATATGGAGGAGGATGGAGAAAACCCACATACAAATGTAGGTTCCGTCTTGATAATTGCCTTTCTGGCATTGTTATCGACTATAACCGAAATCACCGAATGTGTGCTGAATATGTTTAAATATGGTCACACATTTGTTTTCCTTGTTCACCTGACATGTAGAATACAATTATACATACACGCATCGATTTAAAAACAAAACACACTTGGCCTTCCCTAGATGCGAGTGTGACTTCATACGGAGTGACACTCGGTATTGGAGTGGTAAGAGTGAAGAGGGACCGGTTTGGGGAAGGGGGCACATGTCCAAAGCAGAAATGGCTGCAGTGGATCTGGCAAAAAAGGGGGCAGGCTGAAAACACATAATGTAGATACTCTTGAGTGTTATAGGGTCTCAACCACCTGCTTAACTGAAGAATGCCACTGCTTTTTTCTTAGTAAGTATGGAAGTAAGCTTTATTTATAAAGCACCTTTCGAAACAGGAGTTACAAGGTGCTGTACAATGAAAACATTTTAAAAAATGGAAGTAAAATAATGGAAATAAAATAGGAGGTTAAGAACAAAGAAACATAAAATAACAAAGCAACAGGCAAACACATTATAAAACAAAGTGCTTACAAAAGAGGTGTGTTTTTAAAAGCTTCTTAAAACTATCCACTGACTCTGCATTTTTAGTAACTAAGGGAAGCCGGTTCCAGAGAGTGGGAGCTACCACTGAATAGGCTCGGTCCCCCTTGGTTTTTAGCCTGGATCTTGGGACAACCAGAAGGCCTTGGTCAGTAGACCTGAGAGAGCTCAGTGATCTCACTGTGGCCAGGGTACACAATAGTTCAGATATGTAATGTGGGGCCAGCCCGTGTAGTGCTTTAAAAGTGATTAAGAGAATTTTAAAATCAATTCTGCAATCAACGGGTAGCCAATGTACAGGTAACGGGTAACAGTCTAGCAGCTGCATTTTGGACCAACTGGAGCCGAGACACAGAAGAGTGACTCAGGGTGGTGAACAGTGCATTGCAGTAGTCAAGACGGGAAGAGACAAAAACATCATAATAGAATAATTTTTTCCACATCTTGAAAGGATAATTTTGATTTGATTTTGGCAATGTTTCTTAGTTGAAAGAAACAGGCTTGGACTACTTTCTTTACATGCAATTCAAAGTTCATGTGCTGATCAAAAAAGACTCCTAGGTTTTTTGAGGCTCGCTTGACATTTGCTGCTAGAGGACCAATGCACTGCTGTACCTTAACAGAAATGCTCTCAGGGCCTATAATAAGGATTTCTGTTTTGTCAGGGTTAAGCTGGAGGAAGTTACAAGACATCCAATCTTTGATAGCTGTTAGGCAGTCTTGCAAGGTGGAGAGCTTACTAAGGTAATTCGGTTTAAAAGAGAAGTACAGCTGTGTATCGTCCACATAACAGTGATAAGAAATACGAAAACGACTAATTAATAAACCAAGGGGAAGTATGTACAGGGAGAAGAGGATAGGACCAAGGATAGAACCTTGGGGAACACCACAAGTCAACAGAGCAGATGAGGAGACATAGTCATCAATAGCCACAGAAAAACTCCTACCTGACAAATAGGAGGCAAACCAGTCAAGGGCAGTCCCGGTTATGCCCACCCATTCCTTAAGCCTACTAAGGAGAATAGAGTGGTCAATGGTGTCAAAAGCTACACTTAGGTCAAACAGCAACAGAACTGAACATGTGCTGGTACATTCATTTCTTAGCAGCTGCAACTTTTTAGCACTTGTTTGTTTGTAGCATGTTAGCTGACATTGTTTGCTAATAGTATGGTTGCTCTGGGTGTGTGGTGGTAGCATGGTTGCTGGTATATAGATTTTTTTAATAATGTTGATATGTTTGCTTGTTAGCCATAGTTGTCTGTAGCATGTCAGCTGATGTTGGTTGCTAGTAGATATGATCTTAAGACTAATACTTATGAAATTTGGAAAGATATGGATGATAAAGACTGGAATTACATAACATATGATAGTTTAGACATAGTAGCCGGGCTAATATGCGATACACTTTGGTTTCTGATCTGATGAGTGAGCTGTCTTCAAGCGAGCAGAAGCAGCCATCCCTTTAGCCTACAATTGTTGGTACAATTTGGGTTCTGAACTGCTGATTGGGCTGTTCCAAGCCAGCAGTGTCAGCTGTCTCATTAGCTCATTGTTGTTGTTGAAATCAATAGCAAGTTTAGAAATGACTGGGTAATGTTGGGAATTAGGGATAAACCTAAGAATAGGTACAGGGTAGTGTAGGCAGTTTTAGTTGTACTTGGTGTTGAGTGCAGGTGTCGAGGTGGGTGGTTCTGGGACACCCGAATTCACTGCCTTCTGGAGGTGTTGGGGGCCTAAATCAACAAAACATCTGTGATGGGAGGTGCGCACTTCATAACCCCAGTGACATAGCCGCACTCACATTCAACCCTGTAACATTTAGATTAGGTGGTTAGTGAATGTTGCTGCCTGTCTGATGGTCCTGCAGATTTATGACATGGTAGCCTGATGTCCTCTATAGTCACCATTTGTGGGTTAGTGCATCATTCTTTCTGACATCTGAATTTAGCTTCTCTGTGAATGCTCACCCTGGATTATGGCATAAAGGATTATAACATCACATCCTGTGTATTGGTAAATTAACAGCTTTAATGTAACTCTCAGTCAATTGGGTATTCATCTCTCTCCTCTCCTGTCCTCTTTTCCTCCTGTCTAGATAAGGCAATGCTACTGAAGAGATGCTAGCAGGACTTCCCCATCACTAGACAGATCGCTTCTGCCTGTTCTTCTACTTCCCTCCTCTGTTGACCCCTCCTCTCCCCCAATCTCCCGTCTTCTCCTTTCTCCAGGAGATGGATTGTTATTCAGTCCCATTTTCCACCTCCAGCCTTCTCTAGCTATCGTTGTGTGGGATTCCTCTCAGTAGTAGATTTCATGGAATCATCAATCCCCGCCCCTTGAGTTTCTCCAATCCTGCTGACTGATGCTCACTGTTGTTATCTACTATTGTTTGTGAATGCAAGTATGCAAGTAAATTTAGATGAATGTTGTTTACAGTATATACTTGCTGAGTTACCCAGAGACCTCAGTTTGGTACTGTATTGTACACACAACCTCCCTGGTTTCTTTATCCTTCTGTAGGGGCTGTTCTCAAAAAAAAATAAAAAAATTGAAAGACAGATTTTGTCCAGTTAGTGGAAAGGCCACAATGTACTGGAATGGTATATTTACTCAAGTGGCTTCTTGATGCTGAATTGACTACACTGAACCATTTTGAATTCAAGTCAGCAATATTGCTTCCAACAGTGGTCAGTTGTATGCAGAGTTAATGAGAGGTTGTCAGTTTGCCTCGATAAGTGTCTGCCCCTCTACTTCATTGTACCACTGTAGGTCTCCATATACTACACTGTGCTCTTAGTGCGTGTTTGTGTATGTATCCATTCGTGTTTATTTGCGCTCTTTCATTGACCTGCCTGTCAAGGATGCCTCTATGAACGACAAAGGGGGGAGGGGAAGAGGAGGAGTTGGAGGTTTGATAAGAGCCCAGGCTTCCTAGCTCTGAGTGCCTGGCTATTGATTAAGGTGGCAATCATACTAGCACTCTATTAAATCATACGCAGCCTCTCCCTCAGACGGGGCATAATGGAGCTATCGACACCACAGTGTGAGTTTAACAACCCTCTGGCACAGAGATTATGGAGTCTGTACCTGCAGTGGTTAATCTACCGCAGATACCTTACCTAAGAGCAGACTCTTGCTGTTGTACATAGGTAGAATGGAATTAAGACACACTGCATCTTTATAAGGTAGCTCCCCAGTCATTTTTTCAAGGCCTGTGTATTATACAGTTAGCCATGTTGTTTTGTGCGCACAGTATGTAGTCAGTCAAGATAAAGGCTTCTCTTACAAATTGTTGTGGTATACTGCATACATATTGCCAAACCCCATGTTTTTGTAGCCACGTATCAGTTTGTATTTGTGTATTAGTCGTGCCAGATTATGAGTGAGACCTGGCTAAAGTTGTATGTTAAGTGCAAATGAAGGGAGAAAAGAAATCCAGACATTGTTTATATTTTGTCTGCCAGTAACAATCCGGGCGACTTTTAATATGTGACGGTTGATGGAATTGGGATGAGCTACTTTGTCGCACCCTTGTAGGACAGAGACAGCAAGCAAGTTGTGGCTATGCTAAAAGAAAAAAAGAAGTTGGAGTTGGCCACTGGCAATTTCTGCAAGGAAGTAGGAATTGCTATTTGCACATGGAACATCCTTTTAGTCAGACTACATCCTATCTTAAAAAGAGGAAGAGAATACAACAGACCTTTATGTTTTTCCTTGATGAACTTCAGTCATGCAAATCAGGATGGTAAAAAAAGAAATCAAAACAATCAGCAATATCAGCATAATGCATATAGTTCATAAATTATACAGTACATATATACAAGACAAGTGCAATCATTAATCAGAAATACTTTAAGAGCCTTACTTATGCAGGCATAAAAATATTCCAATCTCTTAATTAAATTCCAGGTCTATTACAGTATCAATCTATCATATATATCTTACTTTCGCATATCTTTCATACAACAGTTTTTTGTGGTGAATTCCTCCCACGGATTAGACTGTGAAAAGTACATGGTGAAAGGCTGCTGAAATGTTCAATTTGAAAAAGAGCCAGCGGTTGACTTTGGAATCATGCAGTTGGTGCCTGTCAAACTCAGGTGGTTTTAAATGTGGATTTTTGTATAGATCCGCAGGTAGTGCAGCAGACATCAACAACCTCCCACACAGTAGCACCTGTAAGCTCATGTTCAGCTCAGCAGCTGTGGTTTATTGCAGTTGCATGCTGTTGCACTTTAGCATAGCTGTTGAACCCACACAATAGCCAGCAGGTGATGCTGAAGCTCTCTTAGGGTGTTTTCACACTTCGTCCATTTCAGCCAATTTTAAACTCGATTCGCGAGTGATTCGCCAAAATTTTGGGGCATAGTGAACGCTCCAATTGAACTCAGACCCCTCTGAGATTTAATTAACTGAGACCATCTTGGGAAGTGGTCTAAGAGCAGTTCGTTTAGAGTTTGTTTTGCAGTTGTTTTTCCCATTGTGAACACAAAACGCTCCCAGTTAGCTTTGCATTTTTTCATTTACATTACATACAATTACATACATTTTTCTCCCTCCATGCTCAACATACAGCGGCTACGTACTTCCTCTACATACTTCCTCTATCTGCCCGCTTTAAAATAGAAACACAGTCTGAGGAGACCAAATTATTTACTGTGGTTCATTCTGTGAACCAAATATTATTGAATGCACAGCATGCCTGTTCATTTATTTTAAATTTTATTTTTAATTGTGTCAATATTGCATTTGTGTTGTCAACATTGTCAAGTGTTTATTGCATTATTGAAACCTATTCTGTTAACTATTGTATTGAAATTATATAAATAGAATAATTATAGTTCAAATTCTATTCTTTTTAATTTTCCCTAGGCCATACAAATTTAATTACCTGTTTTTACAAAAAATGACACAGGCATAAACAGTTAATTACATTTGCTTGGCCCTATTTCTAATCGAACAAAGAAACCACAAGGAAATGGATGCTGCAACCAATAGTTGAGGTCTAAGTTCCAAAATGTACTTAGATCCCATTAGACCACAAGTGCACCATTTGAGTCTTTCAACATCCAGTGTGGGTGCAAAGGGAACTACGTTTTTTTTTTTTTTTCAGTTGGTTCAGAACTGAGTTTGGTTCATTTAAAGAGAAAACACCCTTACTGAGTCACACATAGATCCGTTCCTCTTACCATCTCTCTCCATTTCTCTCTTTGTTGCTTTCTTTCCTTCTCTGAAGTCCCTTGTGTCTGGTCGTTTTGTGTCAGGGGAGACCGGAGTGACAAGGCACCTAAGAGGCGTCATCTGACTTTAATGGTGCCTGTTAAAGACGTCTGCAGGGTTTGACAGCTGCCTCTGCCTTTGACAGACCCTACACTGCTGTAATTTACCCCACTTAGCAATCCTTCTCTCTCACCACCACAGCAAGCACTGAAGGAGAACCTGAGGAAGAGGGAGGCAGAGGAGAAACAGAGGAGAGCACGGGCAGCAAAGGAGAAGGCTGAGCGTGAGAAGCAGGAGAGACAGCTGAAGAAGAGGAGGTTGCTGGAGGTCAATGCAGGTAGAGATTGTTCAATCTGCTTTGCCTCTCAATCAAGCATTGTTAAACCCTCTACAAACACCTGTCTAAATCAATCTAGGGTCTCACTGTGTATGAGACCATTTAAAGACAATGGCTGTCATATATCAAGCAAGCATAATTTTTAAATGAAGGCACGCCCATTTTTTTTTGCTAATTAGTATTTATCTCTGAACCCTAGCTCACATCTTCTCAGAAAGCATGCATCCTTATGTGGATTGAGGGACAAGTGGTTGAGTGATGTTGGAAATTTGAAATTAGCTTGAAAAAGATATTTATTTCACTCAGCCCCTTCAGTCTCTTTGACAGCACCATTAGGTGTTGAGACTTGTTTTTATCAAGTCTAACAAATTTATTTCACAGAGGTTTTTATTAGTGGCGTTTCCCTGTTGTAGAAATCAAATGTGCAACTCTCCATTTCCATGTCAGACGTGTATTTCCTGTTTTCACTGCAAAACAGCTAAGCTGCTACATTAATTTGATTAGAAGCTGATACACCACAGGATTTTATTGAAGGGCCCTGTTAACTGTGGGTGTGTGACTGCAATCACACCCTTCACATTGTATTCTGCACGCAAATTGGTGTAAAACAGTTTCATGATTCCAAAATGACAAGTTTTTTACTATCTTGACGCTTAACATTGTAAAGATTTCAACCATGAAATCATGAAGATAATACTGTGATACTTTATTGATCCTTGTGGGGAAATTCTCTTCTTCCTTGCCCCATCCAGGGAGGTCAGGGGTCAGGGTCAGGATTCATTTTCTTGCTCAAGGACTCTTCAGCATGGCAGATGATTGCCAACAAGCGCAGGTCATCTGGTGGTCTCTCCAACCACTAGGCTGATGGTCAAATTGTCAAACTGATGGACAAAAATCTTTTGACATGATATGTCATAGTAATACTATTCATTTTACATGAAGTAATAACATCACAAAGTGTGTATGAATGTTGAGTTGTCACAAATACATCTGTTGAGATGTTGTGTTTAACCACTGACTATGACTGTAGCCCTCAGTTGTAAAGTAGGTAGAATGCTAACTCTATTTGCCAAACAGGTTCAGACATAGCTATGAAGAAGATAAAGTGTGTCTTGTGCCAGATCATCTTGTGCCAAGTGCGCAGCTTTTTTTTCCTTTGGAGCACCGGAGACGCCAAGAACTCAAATCAACTCAAATCAACAGCACAGCCTCCAGACCCATTTCCAATGCCCAAAGCCAAGGTTGGCAATGCAATTGAGCTTGGCAATACCAGCCCTGCACTAGCATCTAGTTAACATGACTGTGCCAGACACTGTAGCAGTCCTGTAGACCCTAGAGTATAAGTGGAGAACCACCATGTTCCATTTTGGCCAAAGTACTGCTATGGGCATAGCACCCATCCAAAAGCAGGCGTCTCTTGGCTAAACAATGCCACACTCCTCCCCCATTTTCCCTTTACTATGGTCTAGATTTAGATCACCAGTACTTCATCTCTTATCACAAACATCCCCCAAACATTCCACACTATGCCAAGTGTTAGCTTTTGACTCCTTAAATGGCTATGTTCTAGGACGCTTGACAAATGTTGATGGATGATAGGTGTTTAGCAGGGTCATGTCTTGTCGTGGTTAATGAACAGGAATCTAGTGGATAGGTGATATATGCTAGTCCAATAGTGTGTATGTTACTATCTGCCATGCTGTGGTTATCTCAAAACACCAGGGCCAAGGTTAGAGCCAACAAAAATTATGAACTGCCGCTGTGTGTGTGTGTGTGTGTGTGTGTGTGTGTGTGTGTGTGTGTGTGTGTGTGTGTGTGTGTGTGCGTGTGTGTGCGTGTGTGTGCGTGTGTGTGCGCGTGCATGTGTGCGCATACACACTTGTAAGTACATTTTCGTGTGCTTGTGGGAGTTTTAATAATTCTGGCACGTTTGGCTGGGTAACTCACTCAGAATGACAGCTTGTGTTTGTTTCTCTCTGTGCTTGTGTGTTGGATTTTCTTCCATTTCAAACTTTTTCTATTTCAGAAAAGTAGTTCAGGAAATAAGGACAATATTATAAGAACAAACTTCAGCCAAATGTTGTCATTAAGGCTTATACAAATATGCCTAGAGCTTGAAATTTATTTAGATACGCTCAAATTAAGATAAAGCTAAAATGAAACTCTGTGACATCCCCAAGAAGTGATGTTTCTAGCAATATATGACACATGCATGCACGCACACGCACAAACACACACATGGATAGTTGGGATAAAATGAATGAGTGAACAAGATTTGGCATTGTGCTGCCAATCCAGGACAGGATTTCTCTCTCTCTCTCTCTCTCTCTCTCTCTCTCTCTCTCTCTCTCTCTCTCTCTCTCTCTCTCTCTCTCTCTCT
>CABFOQ010000630.1:0-18505 GCA_900660455.1 Gephyroberyx darwinii | reverse complement strand
AAAAAAATCATAAGATAACAATTCACTTATCAATCTCCTTTTTCTCCCGCCCCCCTCGGACTCTAGACATTGTGTTTCCTGTCCTGGACATCATGAGGCTATCGGTGCGCCACCCGCAGGTCAATGAGACCCTGTGTGGAGAGGCGGAGGGAGTCCAACTGTGCAACCACCTGCTGAGTCTGATGAGGCCTGAGGGGCGTCCGGCCAACCAGATGCTGGCGTTGCGGACTCTGTGCAACTGCTTTACCGGTTGGCACGGCCGAGCCCTCCTCATGGCCCAGCGTGAGACAGTGCTGTCACGTGCCGCCGACCTGGCATCCGTCTGCAACAAGAACATCCACATCGCCTTGGCCACTCTAGTGCTCAACTACGCAGGCTGCCTGCACGGCCAGCCCGATCTTGAGGCCAAGGCCCAGTGCCTGTCTGTGGCCAGTACAGCCCTGGAGTCGGTGCAGGATAAAGAGGCTGTGTTTAGGCTACTGGTGGCCCTGGGCACCACTCTGGCTTCAGACCAGACAGCCCAGGACCTGGCTCGCTCCTTGGGAGTCAACTCCCAGATTTCCAAGTACTCCTCAGTGTCAGACCCAGGGAAGGTGGGCGAGTGTTGCCAGCTGGTTTTAAAAGAACTACAATGATGAATGATTAGAAACACCAACTTCTTTCTTCTTATTATTATTACTCTGATCTGCTCAATCATTTGTGGTGGAGACTTGACTAATTGCATGTGCTGCAATAAAAATATGTACAAATTAAATGTTTGAATAAGCATAGCCTGTGTTTTTATTCATGCTACTGAATCAGCCACTCTTCTCCTTTACAGCTCTTTAGCTCTTGAGTAATGTATAGGGAAAATGTAGCATGAATGAATGTAGGGAGTGAAAACATCTCTTAGCATGTAGGAAGGATGAATGATATACTGTATGACATTCCATCTGCTCTAATCTGTGTCTAGCCTTCAACACATTAAGTGATTTCCTGCCAAGCCATATTATATTTCAACTCGGGGGAACCAAAACCTCTAATACACTAAGTTACTACAGGGGTAGCGAAATGTAAATGTTACCCGAAGAACAAATTTAAGGTAACTTTACAGATGAGAAACTTGGGTTGTGTCTGTGTGGTGCTTGTTAAAATGAAACAACACTGCTTGCCTACTCGCCGGACTTTGTTATGATAATTCAGCCGTCATATTTAGGTCATGCTTATTTATAATAGCGGAATTGAAAACCCACAGTTAATATTACAAAGAAATTGATATGAAATGCCAAGACCGAAAAGTCAACTTAGGAACTATAATAGGAAAAGCGTGTCAGGAACTCGCCTGGCGATGCACCATCCCTCACAGGAAGTACTTGTAAACAACATCCGGATCACGCTTGAAAAGAAAATTGGCGGTTTGGGAACTTATTGTGGAGTTTTCTCTTGACTGTAAAACATGCAGTTTATTTTATATAGTTGATTACTGCTAACTGGTTCGCAGTAAATCTGTTTTCTTGAAAGATCAGATGTTTGTTGACAAACTCATAACAAATTCGAAAGTTAGCTAACACTACCCAAAGTAGCGTTAGTAGCTAACTTAGCTAGCCGTTTAATATTAGCCAAGTTGGCCGAGTTTCCAGCTAACAGAGTACTGTGCCTTTGATAAGTAATTATCGCACACCAATACCAGGTAACCGTAAGTGTCACGATATAATGGCGGACGCAGTAACGTTACAGAAGAGGAACGGTAAATATCTGTGGTTTGCTCTTCTGGGTCTTGGATTTCAACCAGACACTGCAGCATCACATTTGACCGGCAAAAACAACGTTAAACACATTAACTTTGGAACGTGAGTGTTTTTGGATGACTACCAGTTCAACCTTATCATGTCGATGTAGCATAGTGTGCATTCAGTTTGTCCATAAATCGTAGCGTAACGTTACATAACATGGATTACGTTCTTTCAAAAAGTTTTCGTGACCTGTTAAAGTTGTAACATCTTAACATGCCATTATTTTGTAGCTAACTTGCCGATCAGCCTTTAGTGATAGGTTGCTTAGTCTGATACCTTTTTATTTAAGCAGTCATAGGCAATTTTCTTAAGCCTGCTTCAGAATAAATGTTATTCTCTGACCAACAGGAATATGTTTGACAAACCAAATAAGGATGCATTCTACATAGTAACCAATTTCTTGTTGGAGAAACTCAACCCTACAAGATTCCATGACACATACAGGTAAATTCAGACCTGCTAAGTTGTTAGTTGTCAGTTTAAATTCCTATGTACAGATTCCATGTCTAACTCTAACGTCTGTGTTTGGTTAGGCATTGCTTGCCTGTTTTGACCCCTAAAGCAGATCAAGAGTTCCGGAAAGTCACCTGTGCTTGGCTGCGAGACATAATGGTATGAATTAGGATCTTGGGAGTTGTGACTGTTATGTTGTATGCCATCCGCCCAGACAGTGTGATCCTCTGATGTAATTGGAACAACCTGGCCACCATATAAATACAACGGCCCTCTAGTTTAATCTATGCTCCTTTCTGAAGATCATTTCTTAGGCCTATCTGTTCATCCATGTCAATGGCAATCATCTTGTCATTTGCTTTCACTGTGTCCCCAGGATGAACATGACAGTGCAGGATTCAAAGTGGTAGCGTCATTGTTCCTTTCACCGGGAGGCCCCAGGTTTATCAACTTGATGCTTCATCTGGCCAACCATGTTATGCTGCAGGAAATGAAGACCTTTACCACTGGTAGGACTTGATAGAAGATCATTACGCACATGCACACAATTCTGTGTTCCTTTGGTGCCAGTAGCCTGCAATCCTGCATATTGACACCAACATGGCCAGGCATCTTTCCATCCTGTATTTGATTTTACTTTTGCAGTGATTTCCTACTGAAGTGCTTGAAGACAAAATTATTGCTTTGACTGGCTGTGTGGCTTTTCCACTATACACCCACTTGCAATTATCAGTCTAGGGGAAGTAGAGTGGGTTCAGTTTAGATATCTGCAACAAAGAGCAGTTTCCTTGTAGCTGAAGCACATAGCAGCATAGCTATAAAGAGGACGAACTAGACTCTATCAAAGTGTAGCCACACTTTATATTTTTGCGATTTTCTAACTTTGGCCATGCTGGCGTGTAGCTATGGATTCGACATGCATGGGGCTAATAAATCATCTTGAATATTGTCATTGATAGATGACAGCTGGGTTCCTGAGGCTGCAGCGAGGCCTGCCTCCTCCCTGAACATGGCAGTGAAGAGACTCAAACTGACTAAGAGCAGGTTCCTGAAGTCTGCTGTGGAGCAGGACCACCTTCTCCAGGAGTACCAGAGACGAGCCCAGTAAGACGTTCTTGGCAGGTGGACAGGCTTGGCTGTCATTCTGCATTCTCGTCACAAGAGGATGGCCATAGATACGAGATTCCTATTTGAAAATACAGCTCATGTCAGCTTTCAGGTCATAAATACCACTTGGTAATTCTGGGTTTGGCGATTAACTCAGATTTCAACGAGTTACTGAATTCAACAAGCAATCATCTGCAGTCAAGTGTAGGGAATGATTTATTAATTTCAAATAAAACAAACAGAATTAATTAATTAATTTTTTTTGCTTGTGGTTGACACTGCAATGTTGGCATGTTGAGTGAAAAAGCTCAGAATAATTAACATAAGGAACCAAAGTCTAGTCAAAACTTGGCATTTTGGTAGCTTCAAATGAGTGTGAACACTTCCACTTCGATGCAATTTAATTCAAGGATATTTATTTTACCACCCACCTGCCTGGCTAGGATCAGTAGGGTAGAAGAGACTTGAATTGAGCTTAACCCATCATCTGCATTTCAAAGATGTTGCATTTGATTTGTGTAACGCTAAACTCAAATCCAAGACTCCTGATTGGCCAACCAATGAGTGATCATTGACAATTAGCACCTGAAAAGCAGCAGTGGCTAGCACAGCTGCCAGAGACGCATTCTCAATCAATTAAATTGAAACCAGGTGTGTAAGCTGTGTTGGACTAGACTTTGAAACCAACACAACTTAAGATGGATTGCAAGGTTTGTTTTTGAGCATGGATTTAACTTGCTGTGAAAGAGTTTATTTAATGGTGGGTTTGCTTTACATATAGTGAAGATAATTCTTTGTTGGTCAAAAAATGTCTCTAAACTCAGTTTTCCTGTGTTTTTCTCTTCTAAAGGTCCGTGGTGAAATCTATTAAAGATATCAGGGCTGAGGGTGCCAAGTATGATGAGCTACTCAAGTATGTGTGACATATTTCATTTTCTCTGTGTTTCTGAGAAATGTCTTGTTAGTTATGTCAGTCCATCTGTTGCCTTTTTTTTGTTTGGTTTTTTCCAGGCGTCACAACGGTGATGAGGCACAGGAGGGAGCATCCCCAGCTCAGAAGACTCAAAGGGTGAGTAATTGCTGCTATTTCAAAGAGCTGGGTTACTGCAAAATAGCAAAGGAAATCTGTACAAGCTTTCTGTTCTCGTTGCCGTAGCTTTGAGATTTTTCACTTTGCAGACAATAGTAAAAGTGAATTCGTTTTGCTATGGGCTTGTGTTTTTGTTTTTTTTTGTTTTTTTTTAAATGGGACCCTATTCACTTTTCATCAAAGACTTGACACAACATTATTTGTCTGTAGGTGCGCTCCCTGTGGTCGGCCATCGACGGAATGTTGTCTACCATCAAAGAGGAGCAGCGAGTGGTGGACCGTGTTATGAAGGGGGATGTAGACCAGTACACCTTGGACGGGACAGACCTGCTCCTCAGAATTCCCCGGCCTCTGCTGGAGAGAATCGAGCAGCTCCCACAGCATGTGAGAGGGGTTTGATAAGGGGACGGGTTAACTCATTTTGCAACTGAGGTCCTGTTGGTCAGCACTCCAGATCTTTACTGTAGTCTTGATTCTTCTGTCTTGGCAACAATTGTTTTTTTGTTTTTTTTTCAGTTGAGTGCAGGGAACGTGTACGAGGCAGGCCAGCTGAACCTCTTGTGCGTGCTGGAGCTGTTGGGCCACGCTCTGCAGCTCCTAACGCAGGAGCGGTCTCGAGTTTCCCATGTTTCTGTAGCCCAGCTGCATCCCCAGCACCTGCAGGAGAAACACCAGCAGATGGCCCGTGTGCTGGAGGCCCTCCACCTCACGAGGTGCGTGTTGCCCCTTCTGAAAAATATTCAGTCAAAACAGTCTGTTTCAATAGTAAGGTGATCGCAACCTGATTAGATTCTGCCCTGTTATTTGTTGAGGCTATCTGGAACTCAGTTTCTAAAACTGCAGCCTCCTGTAGTTTAGAACAATTGCAGTGGTCAATATTGTCATTTGGAAAGCTAATCAGGGAGAAAGTTTAAAGATTTTCTGCAAGTTATTTTGTAAAATTAAATAGGTAATTTGAGTACCACTCCACTGACCTGTCAGGGTTTTTTTTTGTCTTCCCAGGCAGAAGATGTCCAAGGAAGAAATCCCTGAGGTCAGGAGCACAATTAGGAAGTTGGAGGTGGAGTGGGACCGGAAGTGGCTGGATACCCTGAAAGACACACCCCTGATCTCTTTTCTGAATGAGGATCCTGTGAGTGGCCCTTGTGACCTGAGTTAATCCTAGGGTTGCTTTAGTCACACTGAAATAGTTTTATCAATTTACTTAACAGTGTGACAGGACTGGATAGGTTTGTCACATTGTCTCTCTCTCTCTCCCTGTCCTTGTTAATTGATTCAGATCATAAGCTGAATCACAGCATCGTAATGTGTTGCAACATGAATGTTATGACTATGTAGCCACATAGCTTAATCGTTGGCAGCCATTTAATAATCTGACGGTTGCATCATTGATCCTATCTGTCCTCTAGGCTCTCGGTTTCCTCTCACCAATGGCGCCGCTCTCTTTTGAACCGGCAGCTGAAGCAGTTTACAGAACTGGTGTCTTCTCCCAGTACCCTGCTAAGCTTCTTGGTGAGCAAAATTAGATCACATACAGTACAATCAATGTATTAAGTTGTATGTTTCAAATAATTTTTATTTATTTTTCAGAGGAGAAGCCTGGAGAGACAAAATCACAGGAAGGAGTCGCCACTAGTTCCTCTAACCTCAGAAGGTAATGGAAATCTTGCTTTGGGTAACAACCTGCATGCTTAATGTCACTATGTTTTCATTTATAGTTGGTGTGCTGGGTTTATGAGGTGATGTTGGGAGGTAGATACCTGGGCAGTCCTGAGCAGTGCTCTGTCCGTCACTAGTCCTCCCTACAGCATCCCTGCTCTCTGATGACCGTGGCGAATTGAGGGAAATCGCCACGGACAGATACGGAGCAGACACTCCTCGTCCCACGCCCCAACAGTTTGCTTTGACGTCACATGTACTAAGTTTGAACAGAGTTTGTAAAGGAGCCTGCATTTGAAGTCACTATGCCTGCACTCTGACTGCAAAAAAAAAATTTCAACAGTCAGATGCAGGGCAGTCAAGCCTCATCTCTATACACCAAATGAGCCTCCAAAAACCAGGTGGTGTTTTTAAGCTCACCACTAGGCGGACGGCTTTTATTGTTTGTAAGGATGGTGTATTTGGGACAATGTTCACCAACAGTCAGTTTGGATGCTCTAAGCTTAATGTTACCTCTACTGGTCAGTAGCTGGTGCTTGATTAACAAGGAGTCCCACTCCACCAAGTTTTTTTTTTTTTTTCTCTTTTTTTTGTACTAAAGAAATTTAAACTGGAAAAGCTCCTTATTAATCCTTGCCTTTTAGATGTTGGAAATAATGTACAATTCATATACTTGGGTTTGATGTTTTAAGCTGTTAAATTGGTCAGCTTCACAGACAAAATGGGGTGATCTTGAAACTAGCACTAAGCTAGTTTTTACTAGTTAAATAACCAATCACACACTCCTTTCAAAACAGCTTTTGCCCTCCACCTGTTGAGAGGGCTGAAACTCCTGTTGCCACCGCTGAGGCGTCATCTCGAGCAAATACCTCACTCCATGGGCTTTTTGACACGCCACCATCCCCACCTGTCAAGTCACCACCTCATCAGGCTAGTATCATGTAGCAGTTAACCTTTGCACTAATGAAAGTTTGTTAAAGGCCTGGCATTTTTTTTCTCTTTCTTCACCTGATATCCTCACCTGATTTGTTTCCTGAAACTTCCCAGATAGACCTTTATGTAACAAATCTATGCCTGTCTCTAGGCCAGCGTAAGGAGGACAACACCCGCTCGTCCGGTGGCTGCCGTGAGGAATAAGGCTCGGATATTGGACTGGGAGTGTGATAACTTAGCCAATCAGGTACGGTGACGACTCTCCGTAATTGAAGCGTCAAACACTGCAATATTTTTAGTGCTTGTTTCCGGAGGGTTGTGTCCTGGACACGCCTGAGCAGTGCTGTCTGATAGTCCTCCCTGCAGCATCCCTGATCAGACTGCCAAATTGAATGAAATTCCCTCAGACAGATACATGGATGGATGCATAGTTTGAATGCTGTTTCTCTTCCAAAATGGATTAATATCCTGACTTTGGTGTGTGTGTGTGCTAGTTTGCAGACGCTGTTACTACAACCAGCCCCATGGACGGCAGTATCAAAGGTTTGGACCTGGGAGACATTCTCAGCACTCTAGGTGGAGATCCTTTCTCTACCAGGAAGCAGTTGCCACGTACGCCTGAGAGCTTGAGTGAGTCGCGAGCACTGATAGTCTCCACTTGCATTTGGTTTCAGCCTTGCTTAAGTTAAAAGTCGGTCAGTTTTAACTTTAACATTTCAAGGTAAAAACAAAGGCTGGGTTGTATTTAGAGTGGCATGATAGCGATTGGGATGATGAGTCTAAACACTGCATAAAGGAGTGAACTACTTGGGGGTTTCTTTTCTTTAGTGAATTAGTATCTAATCAAGGTCCTATTAACTGATTTTGGGAAACAATTTTCTCCATCAGTTATGGATGTGAAGAGCTCCTGGCGAAAGGCAATTGAGGAAGACGCAGCACAGAAAACCCGTCAGTCAGCGAAGTTCGATGGCGGCAGCATCATAGGGTGCCTCACACCCCTTGGTGAGCCACAGGAGGTCTCACTGAGCTCCAACGCTCCCTCCCAGAGCATTTCCTGTGATCCCCTTTCACCTGACCCATGCCACAACAGCAGTCCCCCTGTCTGCCAGCAGGGGGTCTCACTCATGTCCACTCTGTCCTGGGACTCCTCCAACATGGAGGCCCTTCACAGCCTGAGTGGCACAGGCAGCAGCGTCGTCCAGTTCAGTCTAGTCCATGAGACCCTTCCTGACATGCAGGGCAGTGACAGCCTGCTGAGCCTCAGTGATGAAGCCCCAGACACAAATGCCTCTGAGGAAGATGAGCTTCTCCTGCCCCACATCAGCCCCCTGACGACTGAGGCGCTAACTGTACGACAGGGCCTTCACCGGCTCCAGCAGGCGTGCAGCAACGCCTCCTTCATGGACAACAGGAAGACACCGGAGTCCCTTTTGTCTCATCACAAGCTTACCGGTTTGGACAAAGACTGGTTAATGGCAGACACAATGGACACTGCAGCATCAGTAGGAGCCACTGACAAAGTCTTCTCACTGGATTTGGACACACTGGAGAGCTCCTCACCCCCAAACAAGCAGGAGTACAGCCTCCCCAAACTGCTCACATTCTCCCCTATAGATGACCTGATGACCTTTTGAGCCTTTTTAATGTCTTTTCTTTACACTCACTTGTTTTAGACACGTTGAATATTTGTACATACCTGCTGCCATAGCTGCAAAACTAACATTTCTATCCTAAATTAATATGTTCTGTGAATATTTTAATTTAATGAAACTAAGTTGGACCTGAACTGCTTTAATAAAATTGTATCATTTAGAATAATTCGTTTTTCAGAGTTTTTATTGTGCACAATTGGGTGGGATTGCCAACTTGAAAGCGACATGCTTGTGCAGGGGTAGAACATAGTTTAGAATCTCTCTTGCAGCAAGAAAACTACAGTGCACTTTCTACCTAGCAACAGGCCCCATTTATATTCTGGCTAATAAGGACAACTTTGTTCTAGCCTGGCGCGCTGAACTGTTAGGGATGGTTAGGGAGTAAATTATATTCTCAAACAAGAACAAAACTAGAGCTCCATGTTCAAATGTAATTTTTTTTTAAAAATCACAAATGAGCAGGTTTTCTCTTATGCACCTGTTGCTTGTTTTGTTTCGGTATAAGGGTCCAATGTTAAGCCAGGGGGCGTCAGAGACTGAAGAAAAGGAAAGTTTGGGACCAGCCGCTTCACGCCTAACAAATGGTCCGAATAAAGCAGGAACATAAGCGATGTTTCCTTCAAAATAAAAGTAGAACTAGTCAGTATTTGGGTGTACAAAACCATGCTGTTAAAGGGACACAGCTTCCCTCGTAAAATTCTCCTTTTTCAATCAATTTTGTAGGGCAAGGTGTGGCTTTTAGCCTAAGTGAGTCCAACTGTAATCTTATATTTCACAGCGATATCCACCCACATCGCGTCAGTAATTAATCATTGCTCCATTCGTCCCCTGGAATGTCGATATAAGCGGGTTTTGGTGTCAAGTGATATTAGATGCAGGGACTTTGCCATAACGATTTGGGGAACTGCCGTCGCTGTTGTTCATGTTGGTACTTTTATTTTGAAGATACATGCCGGAAGTAGAAT
The DNA here is from genome assembly GCA_900660455.1 of Gephyroberyx darwinii. Lineage (NCBI taxonomy): Eukaryota > Metazoa > Chordata > Actinopteri > Trachichthyiformes > Trachichthyidae > Gephyroberyx > Gephyroberyx darwinii. The sequence continues at coordinate 8,874 of CABFOQ010000630.1, read as the reverse complement.
TGTCTTTACTGTAGCTACCTTGACACCAGTCTTGATACCAGGCGCTGTCATTTGCAGCGGTGAGCCTCTTCTCTGGGCGGGTCCATTCTGCCTCAAACTGCCGAGTGTGAAAACGCCAAGGAAGAAAGCTCACCAAACTAGCAGTCCAAACACAAACATGGCGCCTTCCTCCACCGACAACTTGAGATGAAAGTGTCGCGAAAAAGTGGCTAACAAAGTTTCAAAGGAGTACTTAAGTGCCTTCCGTGGCTGCGGTTTTGGTTTAGCGTATTTTGTTTGCAGAAAAAGCACAACGGAATATATCGAGCGGGTAAAAACAGCAAGTTGCCTACATGTCAACATTGTCCCTTGCCGCGGTGTAAACAGCTGGTAAGTACTAACATTTTCGGACTTGTTGATGGGAACAAGTCGAGTTTGCCCTGGCTATTTAGAAATTCTAGTTTTACTACTACTTTTACAATGTTTGTGTTGGATGTTAGTGTTAACGTCGCCCGCTGATAATACATTTTCAAGGTGTTGAGCTGCAATTGAATCCTGTGGGCTTCCTTCACTGTTTTGTCGTTGTTCTCCAACTACGGGGACGGACAGAGCCGTATAACGCAACATGAATTGATCTAAGGGGAAACTTTATTTGTGGTATGCGCAATGATGTCTTTCGTGCACAAAAGTTGACCTAGTTATGGTCAGGATGCAACAGTTGGGAATATAATACCCCCGCCCCTCCTAGGCTCCAGATAACGAGGCTCGGCTCTCCTGCAGGCTATCTAACCTTGCAGGTGGCTGCTCTCAGACTGCAAAGCTTCGCTAAAAGACGGAGGTATCGAACATGTTAAGAAAAATGAACATTTACATGATGAGTTGCAGCCTTTAAGTAAATGTCTGTAGGGGAAAAAAGCTAACTTGGATAAGGAAATGAAGACCAAGTCAGTGGTTATGGGCCTATTTTATGAAAAAGCGTAATGATTAACTGCTGTCTTGCTGTTTGAGGTCAAGCTAGTGGGAAGTTACTGTCCTCTGTGAACTAGAAAGACTAGCTTTCATTCACTGACTTGGTTTCTAAATATGCCATGTCTGCATTTGTTTGACCCTCACACTATGCTAAGGACATGGAGTTGTGTAAGATGTCTCTGTTGATTTGTGGCAGTGAGGGGTTTGCACAACTGCCATTGAATACCAGTGGTCTAAATCCATAAGGACAGCAGAGTATCCACTACTCCAGCTTGCCATCAGTGTGGTGATTCACAGCTTTCATGTGACATTACTGTTATGCCACCTATGACACAAGTCCCAGCAGTGCAAAGAATGGCACTTCCTCATGGCTACATTGGTGGCATTCGTATTTTTATTCAGGGATTTTAACAGTTGAGGTTGCAATGAGAATCTCAGACTTCAAAGTAATGATCAGGGATTATAGAGGGAGGAAACTATAGAAATTGCTCTTGCAAAACTGCAGCAGAAGCCCAAAGTTTTTCTTTGAAATGCACTGAGCCATTGGCACATGGAAACACTGTAGAAAAATGTCTTGACCTTGACTTGGGTCAGATGGCCTGTTGGAAAAAGGGAGTGGAGTAATGTTGCCTCCTGCTAACCATTATACCGGGAATAAAGTGGGTCATGAGTGCTCTATGCCTTTATGTACATTGAACTTGCACTTTGTCACCACCACTGGTCATCCAGAGATTCTTGTCAGGTGACCAAGGAAATAAGGAAGTAGATTGGCCAAGGGAGCAGCAACAGGCAGTTGAAGGTCTCAGCGGTTGCGGCAAAAGTCAAAGAGCATTATGAGTACTATGAGAAAAGCCAGTTATGCATACTGTAGGACAGTAAGAAGAGCATTTCCCACAAGTGAGAACTGTGACTGTCTCTCTGAAAGTATTTGAATGTTAAATTAATCCAGGGTTATAATTTTAGTAAAACAAGCCCTTAAAGAACACGAGTCTGCAGTTCGTGGTGTGAAGTTGATCCAGCAACGACACATTTTACAAGTCTCCGATTGATTTCATGTTGGGAGTATCATTTGTTCACATAAAAATATCTCAAGAAGACAGGGAGATTTTGAACAGTAAAATATCTCTCTTGCCCCTCATCTAGTGCACGTGCCGGGACAGGGGCTTGAACTCAGATCCTCCGGTTGAAAGGCGGTCTTCCTTTTCACAATTACTATTATTATTTTGGTGGTATTTCTGCTTCATTAGACAGTACACAGCGGGTAACGACTGCAAATAGGATGCAGAGCTTGGGGGTGACATTCAACAAAGTTCATGAGCTGGATTCAGAACAATGACATTGCAAGTGCAATGCTGAGCCAATGCTGCCCTGGAACAGTACAACACTTTTTGTTAAACGCATCAAAGGTAAATACCCTCTGTTTGAATGTTGTAGAGATTTTCAAACAGACATGGCAGCACTAGACATTCAGACAGCCATCTCCAGCCAACACATTGAGAAGCATGTAATCCAGCCAAAAACCCTCTCAGGTAACCCATTTCCTTCCTCTTACCCTTGTATGATGTACCAGTAGTGTTTTTGTCCTGGTATTTCAACAGGCCTAGATCAGGACTCTTTGTCTGCTCTGAGCTGGTATGGGCTCTGCTAGTTAGCAAGGGCAATGAGTTTGCCCTCGCTTCAGAGTGGAAAGAATGCTCTCTGTCTGCTGGGCCGTTACGCTCGAGGAGGGAGGCAGTCTTGTGACGTTTCTGTTGAGCCTAGCCTCACTCCCTCCCAGCCGCTTCTCATCTCCTGACTTACAGATGTTGTTTTTTTTCAATCATATATAGAGTCATATTTTGAAGAAAACTTGAAATAATTGGACTACGTTTTAATTCTCTGTCGCTTTCTTTCTCTCACTCTCTTGACATCACAGTCGTTTATCAGACGTTATGGAAAGCATCTCTGCTGCTGCTGGCTATGCAGGCAACGGTTGGACCACAGCACAGCGTACCACAGACTCTTTCAAAGTGTGTCACTTTCCCTTGTAAACACACCTGCCTCTTTAATCACAAGTGGATGGCATTAGAGAGCCAATCGGGTGTAACTGAAGACTCAAAGGAGCCAGGAAGACAAGGCAGAACATTTCCCCCCAGTTATCTGGTGTTGTTTGACAACATCTCACCTCAGAATGTTTCTGGTTTTCCTAATCAGTCACTTGGGTGTTATCTCGACAAAACAAATGCCTGAAGGGTATGAACACAAAGAGGAACAGACATTTATAGGGGGGAAACGCTAGGCCTTCGTGAACGTGGTATAACGTATGTGTTTCCTAGGTGGTGGGAAGAACCTCTATAAGAGCAAGGCTTGTTGGTTTGTTTGTTCTTTTGTTCGTGCATAGCAAGTTTTGCAATGTGCACTCCTTAGGGGGATGAGGGTCTGCACTCTTTAGGTTGTGCAGAGCCCTGCATAAGGGAAATGCAGTGTGCGCTCATACACTAGCCAGTACGGTAGAAGTCACACAAAGCATGAGCAGCTTCATGTTGGTGCACGGAACATCCACGTACCACGAGGCTGCTCTATGATTCATTATGTCAGTGATCTTTATTTGAGTCATTACTTTAGAAATAACAGACGTTGAGGACAGTCTGGTTCATAGTTGGGCTTTATCTTAATACAAGTTAGGAGAAAGTTGTTGCATCTTGCCTCACACCTCAGCAAGACTGACTGTGATCTTTGTCGACTAAGAAGAAAAGGTGTCAGTTTCTCAATCATTTTTGGACCCCCTGCAACTTCCTTTTAAAGTGGAGGACGGGCAATATTCTTGGACGTGTAAAAACTGAGAAAAATCCTATTTTAGGATGCAACATTTGAGCATTCGCTTTGAGCTGTAAAATTCAACTACAACAGCCTATGCCCAAATAAACAACGTTGCTTCTGGCAAAAATGAAAATAACATAAACACTGCATTCAGCTTGCTGTCTATTACAACTGCGATCAGATACCTATTTTAGATTGTTCCCCGAAAGAATTGACTTGGTCATGAAAATGACTGTATAATTGCAGCTGCCTGGGTATATTCAGCGTGGCTGAGGAACAGATTTCCCCGTGCCTTTGTTCAGGCCCTGCAGACTGAGGGAGATGTTGTTAGCATATCGATATGATGATGCAAGGCTATCAGACAGGCTTATCTTGAGGCAAAAAGCAGATAGCACGATACCTGCAACACTCTGGACAGCAAATATTGAACAGTGAGGTTTTGAACAGTAAAATATTTATTTTGCCCCTCATCTAGTGTACGTTGTATATTTTTGTGGGGAAATATTGCACATGTGATCTTTTTTCTCATATTTTTGTGTTCTGAACTGAAAGCTGGTGTGGCCAACTGGTTTACTCCTCTGCCTTTGCCAAGTAGGGTCGTTTGAGTCTCTTTACAACACATTGTTAAGATTAATTAGCAGGGTGAGGTTATTATAAATCGCAGCTATGCACACACATGGCAGTGCACCATATGAATCCAATCAGGCAGCGCCAACTGGCTTTAACCTCATTTCACCCCCGTTCTAACCCGTATTCCACCTCAGAACGAGCATGGTTGGTTTTTCTGCGGTCGTCGCCTTATAAAATGGTTTCATCACCCCATTGGCACCTTGTTTTCAGTCTGGTCTACAACACCACACTGTGATGACAGGTGGCAGGGAGGGACACTTTGCCTCTGAAGATCCTCTGTCCAGGGCCATAGAGCGGCACTTGAGCCTCAAGGGCTGCCACAGGAGCTGAAAGGGCAATGTATCAGAGGCCATCGCAGCTAAAAATGATGTTTATTGCTCTCAGTGGTGTCTGATTTTCCTTTAGTGACTTTTGCCTCGACTGTGTCTCATGACAGGAGGCGTAGCTAATTTTTTAAGGAATTTTTAGAGCACTTCAGTAGCCATATTGCATGCAGAGGAATAAGTAGCAATCAGTTTCTTCCCGTATCCCTTTTTAGACACACACACACGTACACAAGGCAGCCTCTTTAACCACAAGGCCACGTATTCCAGCTAGGCAAGTATGAGCGTTGTCAAAGTCTGTTCATTGTGAGGCAGGCCTGCTCCCTGTTAGCATAATCACTGCATGTGTCCACAATTAGGCCCACGACATCACTTTTCTTTATTTGTCTGTAATGTGACATGTACATGACGATTGTGTTTGTGTCATACTCAGCTGCTGCCTCAGGCAAGCTGTGAGTGGATCTGCCCGGTAGGGCCTCTGCTGGAATAACTGAGACAGACACAGCACTGTCTGTTGTCCAGCATTACACACGCACACACTCACACACAGGCTCTCTCACCCCTGGGGACCCAGCATCCAGGCTCTTTTGTGCGAAAGGGATGAGATCACTGTGGGGTAGACCATGGGGGATGGAGTCGGGGGGTTCCACTCTGTGTACTTAAATAGAGAAATGTTTCCATCTCTGTCTCTGTTTCTCTCCATCTGTCTCTTGTTTCTCTCTCTGTCTCTCCCAGCTTTGTTTGAATTGAATTTGGGATCCCTGCGACTAAGAAGCTAGCCAGGTGAACGTTATTAATGTCAGGCAAGTTCTGAAAGTGAACAAACATCAGCTTTGGCACACAAGCCTACGAGTAGGACCTCCCCAGTTTTATTTATGGCAGCTAGAGAGTTTTCCTCTGCCCCAAGGGGTCGTTGAGCTGGCTTAGCTAACTCTTGGCCCATTTGCAAGTTGAGACCAGTGCCTTAGCCAAGAAACGAGACCTTAAGAGTGCTCGGGAAAATCAAGAGACCTGGCCTCTTTTCATGCTTATGAGACCAAATGAATTGAGAGAACTCATTTGGGAAGGAGGAAGTGACGAATGGTCTTGCCCCCTTAACCAAACGGCCAAATTCTGTTCTGCATTGTGGAGTGGAACTAAATTGCATAAAGCCCAAGGTTATAGGTGATTTGAGAGACAAGTATATGGCTTATTTGTACAGTGTAAATATAGAGATATAAAATAGATATAAGAATAGATTGAGTAAAAGTCTTACAAATTCATACAAGGATGCCAAACCATACCACTTTCCAAATATCCATTTAGTTTTTGCTCCCATGAAAGCCTCATAGTATTTTGCTCTCATGATCCGTAACAAAGTGACCGTAGTCCCTGAGTGCAGTCCAAACAAAGAGCCTGACACCCGATCGTCGGGGCTCAGGAGTAACAGAGGAACAGGTTTTTGGATGGGAAGGGAGGGGCGGTGCAGAACCTTTAGAGGCAGGGTCTCAAATTACAACACAAGACTTAATACAATGGATATTTAATGGACCCGTTTGTTCACCAGTTTGAATATGATAGCTCAGTAATTTGGCCATTTCACCAGGGAGGCCTGACTATTTTTTCCGTTTGAGTTTTCCTGACTGTCCAAACAGTCCTGACTGTTTTTTTCCCTTTGCATGCTTTTAGAAGTCGAGGACAAGAAGGCTAAGAAATCCCTAATGTCACGTTCACTTGTATTTACAATAGCGTGAAGGCTTTTAGTCTTAACACAGTCACGATTTATGGCAGCTGTAATGTTTTATTTGCTTGCCAGACATGAAAGTGGACTTTAAAATGACCCTTCCCTGTCTTTTTATTTACTGTATGAGACCATGGGCTTTATTTTGCGAGGTCCTGGATAGTGCTCTGCAGAGTGCATTTCGGTTATAGTACATGTACCTTTTAAAGACTCGGAGATCAATTTCCTCAGCTAGAGTATCACTAGTGGCGGCTCAGGGGTGCAGCCCGGCATTGTTGGGGCTCGGTTGCCATGGTAGCATCAATGTTTTTGTGTCATGTGCTGCTCACAAAGAAATGTTTGTATGGTACGGGCAGTGTGGGGGCCACAAATGGTTCCAGCCGTGAGTGTCTGCCCACCGTTGTGTGAACGGCTAAAGGTGCAGTCTCCACACCTTTTCCAGTCATTTAGTCACACACAACTACATGGCCTACGCTACATTTTGTCCTGGCATCTATTGCACATGCAGTCGTCCTGGTGGGAGGAGCCTCTTTGAATGGCCCCGCCCAAGGTTCCTATAGGGTTTTTTCCTTATCTTCATAAAGAGCCTTAGGCTGGTGTAGCCGGCCAGGTTAGGCTACCTTATGTAGGCTTGCTATGCCCTCCTCTGTTAAATACTTCTACCTCTTACTGTTTTCATGTGCTTTTGTTGTGATCGTGTTCTGATTGATAATTGATTGTGTCATAAATTCGATTGTCTATCAGCCTGACCTAGTTAGGCCTGTAAAGTCCTTTGATGCTTGTTTCTGATAAAGGGCTATACAAATAAACTTGACTTGATAAGGGGTGGTGAGTTTTGGCAGCCCAATATGATGATATTCCACAGAAAATAGTTAATATTGTGCATCACGTTTAATATGTTGATGAAATTGAATTGTGTGTTGAGTGTATCATGTGGTGCTCAGTGCCAGTGTTGGTACTTTCCATGCAGCTCCCTCCCCTCTCAATTATTCTCACAGATATTCTGGGACTATCAATTGTCCAGCAGCAATATAGCATGACGGATTACAGACTAATCCAAACTTCAGATGCTGAGCCATCAATGACATAGAATACGATACACAGCGTGCACGCTGTGTGATCCATAGACTGTGTTGTGCCGCTACTCTCCTCCCCTCTGTTGAGTGAGAACAGAAAACAACATGACAACATTAAATTTCTTTGTGGTGTTCATGGTAAGCCCCTTTTTAATATGAATCCATCATATTCATACACTAAAGATGCCCTACTTGGTGTGCTAGAAATAGTAGTATTATTGCGGTATTGATCCCACACTGGGAAATTCTAGTTTCTTGGCCATTGGAGATTTTCAAGCAATTGAGCCGGTTGTCAAGGCAACTGAATTATATAATCACAGGCTGCATCAAGCTCAATCAAAGTATCAAAACATGCCTAACCTTAATTAACACAAGGGGCAGGTAGCCTGAACTATTCAGATTGGCACAATCTGGTTTTCCTGGCTCCATCTTAACACCCAAACCCCCCTATTCCCATTCTATTCATGTATAGAGACTAACATAACACTGTCCTTGTTGAGGCATTCTTTAGCTTTTTAAATGCAGTTTATTTATTTATTTATTCTGATCACATATCCGTAATATGGCGTACTGTTATATTTTGGTGAGTGTATTTTCTCCTGACTGTGTAGGTAGTTTGGTACAACGTACACAGAGGGGGTCTACCGGCTAAAAAGATTGCCACTTGACACTTCAAACATTACCTTTGGCTCTTTGCCGTCATTCACCACTCGCCGTTTATTCCAAGGTTTGAAGAAGTCGGAAATTCTTCTTGTTATCCAGGAAGCAGCTTCTACAGTGGGGGAAATAAGTATTCAACACATGAACAATTTTTTAATTCAACATATTTCCATTGCAGCTATTCACATGAAATTTAGACCAGACATTGGTATTACATTACATTACATTACAGTCATTTAGCGGACGCTTTTATCCAAAGCGACGTACAATAAGTGCATTCAACATAGGTCGGTAAGAGAACTACTAGTCACCAGAAATCATCAGTGCATTTCCTTACTAAACAAGCATCTAAGAGCATAACCAGTGCTGAGGTAAAAGTGCAGTAACATTAGCTACCTACTTTTAAGTAAACAAATGAGACAATTAAGTAAATCAAATAAACAAGAGCTAAGACAAAATAAGTAAATCTAATAAACTAGAGCTAAGACAAGATAAGTAAGTCAGATAAACAAGCGCTAATAAACAAGAGCACAGGCGAATAAGTGAAGACAAATAGCCTAGTGCTAAGAGGAAGGATCAGGGTAGTGTTTCCTGAAGAGGTGGGTTTTCAGCCTGCGGCGGAAGATGGGCAGCGACTCTGCTGTCCTGACATCAGTAGGGAGGTCATTCCACCACTGTGGGGCCAGGACAGAGAAAAGCCGTGACCATGTTGATCGAC
>CABFOQ010000629.1:0-14398 GCA_900660455.1 Gephyroberyx darwinii | reverse complement strand
CAGTAATGTACAGCATGTACTAGCAAATTAAGTGTTCCTATAAAGAGACACACACCAATTAGAGGAAAATGTTGTTGGAGTAAGCTTTGAACCATGTACCTTGTGTCTTTTGTATCATTTATGTGTACTCGGTCAATGTTTTAATAAAAGTCTATATTTCTCAGAGGCCCAAATTACACCAGGGAGAAAATCATGTTCCTGGGTGAGTGTTCTCATCAAAGTAAGATTTTTTTAAATTAATATTAATTATATATAATTCATATATATAGAATTAAAAAAATTTATATACAGTATAGGCAAGTCTAGATTCTATGCTTAGTGTTCCACAACACCTCCAAAGCTAGCTTGCACTCAATTAGTGACAGATCCCCCTTCTGGATACGGCACATGAACATCATTTTTCACCACAGATAGTTTAAGGAGTGTACCTCTCTGTATGAATGCTACAGTAAATATACAGTAAACTATTCTTGTTTCATTGGGCAGTTGTTTTGTGTACAGGGACAACTCTGTCCCAAAACTATAAACCAGAGGACTGAGACTCTAATCTGTGATGTTGTGTTCATTGACAGATTGTTTCAGCACAAATTGATAAAGCCAGAATCACCCATACAGTGTTTGTCTGAAGGGAGCTGTATATTTAGTGATATGACAGGGCAAGAAAAAATATTGTTATTGTATTGTTTCTTGTTGTGAGATGCTGGGGTGAATGCTCTCAAATACAGACTGGACTGTTCAAATGCATAGAAATAACAGTTATTATCACTTATATAACACTGACATGCTACTAAGTCTGACATGTGATATAGGACTATTTCAGCACCAGAGGTCTAAATCAGTCATGAGGCTAATCAGTCAACAAACATTATGATTGCTCCTAGACAGGATTTTGACCACCACCTGATCCTTGCTGTGGTTTTCAACCCACCCCATGATCAACACTTATCATCAAGATCTCTCTCTTGTGAAAGTTGTAGATTCTGCCAGCTAAATTCCAATATCATGGTCTGTGTGTTAGCTGAGATGGACAACCGAGGACCGCCTCACAGAAAACGCCGACTACATTCCAAATTAAAATCATCTGAGTAAATTTTTGATCAGTATCTCTTCTGTATAACCTCTAGTCATATCTATCCCCATTGCTGTTCCCAATAACCTTCCCTCTTTTATTGTAATTGTCCACTATTACATTATTGTGGACTACAGACTGTAAGACTCCACAAAATCCCTGAAGGATCTTCTCTTTATGGTGGCACACTGTTCCATAAGAAATGTTTGCTTTGGAAATTGCAGTGCGGGGTCATTAGTAGTAATCCTGTTGGGGAGAGAGGTCAAAAGCACCTCTAGAGAGAGGGGGGGGGGATTCAGGGTCTTCTCAGTCTATGATTCAGGGTTTTTCTCTGGATCCATAGTAGGTTCTAGCCTCTCCCTCTCCTGCAGCGTCAGTGGTATCACCCAGGCCTTCCATTGTTGAAGTGCTTGGGGAAAACCACACACCAGGCTACTTATTCTTCATGAGGCCACATTAAACAAAGACACTTATTCTCCAGGGTTTTCTGTGTCACTTCTAAAAGCATTGTATTTCTAGGCTGAGCTGCATTGGCTAGGAAAGTCAGAATACAACTTGCTGAAGAGAAAAGCTTTTTTACACGTCTACTTGACTCCACGCATTAGCATTGACTCTAGCACATTTAAATGAATTATATAACAACACAATAATGCACAAGACATTTTTTTGGTTTTGTCTTAAGTGTTGCTGCTTAGATGTTGAAATAAATGAGGTAAACATAATGGACTAACAGTATACAGGTAAATACACTGCCATGCTGACTCTCCCAATGTAATGTAACAAATTCCGTTATATGCATCAGTTACTGGAGTTGAAAAGCAGACATGAACCACCCACAAGAAATCTGTGAAGATGTGTTTGTGATGATGCAGCTATCAGCCGCCGAAGCCAAGCGTAGCCTCTGTACTCAAATGCCTTGTTCCAGACAACATTTCATGTTCTTCTTTCGTGTTCAATCTCTTCAACTTGGGTTCAGGAGAAACCACATCCAATTTCCTCCACTTGCTGCACTGGAAGCTGCACACACCTGTACTCAATGCATTCACTTTTGTTCAGAGATTGAATTAACATAGGAAAGAACAACTAGCATGCACTCCACACACAGTTACAAGTTCAACCTGCCCAATGTGTGTTGTAAAGGCAGCCACTGTTGTAATGCTCAACATGAATGCTCCTGTAAATATTATGCATGTGTAGACATGTGTTGACTATTTATTTGTATATAAATCTTTATGTGGATGTATTTGTCTATACATTGAAGTTTGTATTTGTATGTGTGCGTGTGCGTGTTTGGATCTGAGAACATTGTTTAATTCAGTGATCAGTTGTGTTTTCTCTGAAATAAAAAACAAAGTCAAATGTTACACGTAGGAGCCATATGAGCTAGAAGTTTTCTTTTTGTTGGATGCTTCTAGAGCAGCTTCAAGGCCTTGTGGAGTGTATCAGGCAGGTGTAGCTCCCTCCCATTCGCATCTGCACCTTTTTGTCAGCCTTCCAATTGATTGGACCCCCTAATTGCATGCTGGAGGGAACAAACACTAACCACCATTTGATTGGGGTTTCATTGCTGATTGGATCAGTCTCTGAAGTTGGGATTGTGAGGCTGAGTGGAAACCTGTTGGTTTTATTAAATGGGTTGACTGCTGGCTGGATGTTACTTAATGTACAACCAGTCTGATTTGTGGAACGGGCTCTAAAAGAAATTCAGTAGTGATAAAATGTGGGCTTATGTTGTCAATCATGTTGAGCAAACCTTTACATACTCCTGTATCTCCTGTATCTCCTTCTGGATATACTAGGACGTTCACTGTTTTGATGAGTCATGGGTAGGAGGAAGAACACAACAAAGAAGATGTATTGAGAGAAAATGTATTGAGAATGACATGATTATCATCCTGCACATTTCCTATGAACTATGGTAAAATGATGTGCATGAGTATAACTATTATGCAAATTAGCTCAAGATTCCTTCCCAACGCAAATTCAATCAGTACATCACAGTACTCCCTACAGAGCCACTTGTACCCCTGTGAGAGGATAGTTAGCATAGATCAGCATTGTTTCCTGCTGCTCAGTGCTGTGCTTGTTTCCAAGCCAAAAGACAAACGAGTTAAAAGAAAAGAAAACTACATCTCTACCTCAAATCAACATTTAATAATAACAATAATGATAAACAAAAAAAATCATCATTGAAAATAACGAAAAATGTGTTGGTTAGGATGTTACAATGCTATGCTCTGCTGTACCTCAGAAAAAAACAACATATCCTGCTCTGTGAACAGGATATCACAGGGAAGTTAATTAGGTAACATGCAGGGCAAAATTCTTTATTCCTCCTGCCAATGTTTCATGTTTCTACTGGTTATAATCATTGTTTCCTGTGACAGTGGGAAAACATGTCTCTCACAAGCACCCTATGCCTTTTGTACTCTTTTTTCCCTCTTTGAGGTACATTCTTTATCAGAATTGGTCTATAAGTGGGTATATGAAGTACTGTAGGACTTAGGTAACCCTAGTGCTGCACTTGTCAATATCAAAGTAATATTGAAGTTGAAAGAGTAACCTTATCTCTACTGATGGGTAAACAATGTCACTGGAGAGCAAGCCGTGACTTTGTATCGCTATGGTTTTATGACGACTTTATCATTGACAGGCACATTTGTATTCTCCTTTATAAGTGTTTTTTCGTGTTGGAACAGGAAAAACACAAAGAGATATAGATCTGTTTTGTATGCCTTTGTTCATATCCAGTCATTTTTGGAGTGTTGTAGCCTACACCATCATAGCTTGAGTTTATGTTCAAACGGAGTCAGTTCACATTTATACCAGACCTCCACATGTCCTACCTTCAAGTTGTTCTTGACTGTAGTTACTCCAAAGTGCTTCTCTCCATTCACAAGAAATTCAGCACTTACAGAGTATTCGGCGCCATGCACCTCCCTTGACAAAATAACCAGCTTACCTATCACTTTGGCATTCTTCTTTACCTGCACACAATGGAAGCAGTATTTCCTCAGCCAGAGCTAACTTCTTTTCTGAGATAAGACCACTAACCCTCCATCTGAAATGGTTGGGAATTTGTACTGGCTTGTGTAAAGCATTATGTTCTGTAGTAGTGAATGTAAGCAAAGGTAAAAATGAATCTGTCAGCAAATGCAGAGAAGATGATACTATCAATAAAGCAGGCTGTGTAAAGTTATGATTCACTCATGTACAAAATACACTGACAATAAGGACACTGACAAAAAAATGTCATGGTTTCTTTTTTGTAGATAAGTCTTAACCCTATCTGTAAATGTATTCATAAGTTCTGCTGCTCAGCAATCAGAAGAAGTTTTCAACAGCTGAAATCACTGCAGGAAACAAAGAATGGGCATTCCTGGAAACATTGGTGAAGATATTGCATATTTCAGAAAACTGTTCCCTTGTCTCAGAGCATACCTCAGTGTCCATGAGAACTGACATTTAGAGTGACATGCTCCTATGGTTTTAGCTTTCCACAGCACATTTTGGTCTCACTTTGGACTGCAATCCATCTTTCTGAATTACTGTAGCAGTGGAACAATTGATCCAATCTTTTTATTCCCCTGTATATTCCTGTAAAAGACTTCACTCCACAGGGACAGAGGAACATATTTGAGTTGGGCGGCAAAACGGACTAAAAAAATGGTTCCCATGAAGTCCTTTGTTGAAGTTACTTTGTGCTGCACTCCATTTTCACTTGAAAGGTGAAATAACATTTGTACTATCTGCCATCCAAAGTCCAGTGGAACTCTGGTCCTTTTTTGTTGCTCCTTTTTCCCCATTCATTCAGACAGGTCAGGGAACTTACCTGTACCAGGGAAAGAAATTATTGGCAGACAGGGAGTTTAGGTCAAATAATCACCCTTACACCCCAATAATGCATGTCCATGGAGAGGGCCAGTGAGATTCATGGCTCTGCTCCTGCTGACAATAATGGAGGCTTTCAAAGGCCACAGTCTTTAATTTCTGGTCCCTGGTATCAGCGCTTTTATCCTCCAGAGAGGGGGAGGTCAACAGCTTCTGTTCCTCAACCCCAGAGCCAGCATCCTGGGCATTAAGGGCTGAGAGAGGTGGCTGGGGTCAGGCTGTGATTGCTGCTGGAGACGGCAGGCTGAGGGGTCCTGGGGCTGATTGGACCCTTCTCAGACAGAGGAGCCTCAGAGAGCAGCTCCCAGGTCAGTTTTATCAGGGCATCACTAATGGTTATGATATCATCTGTCTAGCATCACTTCCAATTAAAGGTTGTTGGGCGAATGTGGTGGTCTCTGCTTCCCATCTCACTGAGCGCTCAGCAGTATTCAGTGAATGCAGACTATTGTTTGAGCCACTCATTTCAGTGGCGATCAAAGTTCCATTGTGACTCCCACAAAGGGAAGTAGCCACTGGCAAGGCCTATTAGATATGTAGTGGTGGTGGGGAGGTGGAGAAAGTAATCAGTCTTCTCACTGATAGCAGTGACCAGCCCACTTCTCACTGTGACAAAGACTAACCTCTTCAATACAATATAAAACCATAACAAAAGGCTAGTCTTCTTGTTTAGGATATTCTTAGCCTTTCTGCCAGGAAAAATACCTCCCTGAGAGTCTTTGAAATTACCTCAAACTTATTCTGACTTCAAACTAAGTCAGAATACAAGACAAAAGTCTTAGAGCTAATATCCCATTCTCAGAGCTTGTCACCTTCAGATGACTGTGACTCTGCAGACTTTGCTGCAGCAGTTTGTAATAGTAAAAGCTGATCTGGTCATGAACAGTGCATACCAGTGTCCACCCAGGACACCTCAGATCTCCAATGAGGCCCAAACTGAGTGCTTTGCAGATGTAAGGTGAAGACACATAGAGGGCGCAGGGACCCCAGCCCTGAGTCGATTCGATTTCTCTCCAGCAGTGATGATAATCGTCTTGCTTAAAGGTGTGGATCTTTGGACCAGGCCATTAGCATGCCCTCCCTGAGCCTTTCACAATTTTTTCCCACTTTTTTCCACTGCCTGACATAGTGTTTATTCTTAATATTACTAACGGTCATCATGTTTAAACACTTATCAACACCTGCTTTTGACCATGTTAAAGGAAAATACTGGTGCTATTGAGTTTTTCACTCATCTCTATCATTTCCACAATAATTCAGATGTACACAGACTTCTCTTAGAAGAATAAAACATAATGTATAATTCAAAGTTACATTGTTATCTCCTACTCGTAGCATATTAAATTTGAAAATCCTTCAAATTTCCCCGTGACACACATCATTGTGAAGTCAAAACAGTAATCCAAATGTAAACCTAGCAGTGTCCATGTTATTTATAGATAAATTGTAGCACTCCTGTCCATTTTTGGCAGGCGGGGCATAATGCAGGGAGGGATTGTTCAACAGTAAGTTGGTTGGACTATAACAAACAAAGGCCCATTACATACTCAGTGCAGTTGGTGAAGGAACCAGAATGTTTTGAACATGATCTTGAACTGTCACAAATCACCAACATGGTGTGTTAGTCACCCAAAGATGCCCCACTGTACCATGTTGCCACTTTGTTGCCACCATGTTGTCACTTTGAAAGTGATGTGAAAGTTACGATAATTTTGCTATAAAAATACGAGGAAATATTGCATTTATTGTTAAATGTCTATGTTTTGATAAAATTAACTAGCTAAAAGGTGAATAGGGCATTTCTCATTTCATTGTGACTTTAAAAGTATATATTTGCAGGGAGGGTTAGAGAGGACAGTTGTCAAAGTGAAAGTGAAAAGATCTGATTTTCCATGTTTGGCCCTACTCCTCTATCTGGTGATGTTAAAGTCTGGACCCCTCTTGCCAAATGAGAGAAGAGATGTGCCTGCAGTCAGGCTCTCGTTTGCATGCCTGAAATGGAATGAGTTTCGCAATTAGGGGGAGGACCAGAGACAGAAAATCATTAGCTTTGGATATTTATGGGCCCAGTCACTGAAATGGGCTACCTCAACTAACATATGGTGCCACTGGTGGTTCACTGTTGATCAGGCAGAGCATGGACCTTCCAGCCACATCAAATAGCAAATTAATCTGAATGAGCTTAATACCTCTATTGTCCTGTAGCTTCAGACAAACACACATCTAAAGGCCACTACTATGCCTTTTCAGCCTACATTAGTTGACTGTATTACAAGGGCTTGGAGCCAGAAGCCAGTAACTGGCATTTTGGTTGAAAGTGAAAATCTGCAGATCAAGTAAAATCTCTTGAGGAGCTCTATTAATAGCGTAAGTATGTCTTTATTTGTGTATGTATGTGATGGCATTATTTATTTATTTTTTTTATTTTATTTTTTATTTATTATTTTATTTTTTTAGTTATTTAATAGTTTTTCAATAATGTTTTTATTCCATGTAATACTATCAACATATACATTTTGGCTACAGTTGTATGATCAACATCTAGTTTTGATCTGGTCATTATTTAAAAATCATTTAAAAAATATTTCTCATAACAACAAAAACATTATTTTTATTATATTATATATCCTTATTTGTTATCAAAATACTACTAGTAACTATCTAGGAATAGGAACTAATGATTAATAAATAGTTACTAGTAACTAATGCATAACAGTAGAATTGGAATAGAGACTGGAACTAATTAAAATAGTGACTTGTAACTAATGAATAGTTGATATCTAAAATGTGTAGACCAATAGGATTCAATTAAAAAACTGTTTATTTTACTAGTAAGAACATAAGTGAGAAAAAATAAAATAAAATATAAATAAGAGTAAATAAAATAAGAGTTGCTAGCATTATAAAATAAGTAGTAGTATTTATTAAATTGTTACTCGTGAAAAGAGAAAAGTGACAAGTAAAAAACAAATAAAAGCAGTAGTACCTACAGTATATTAGAACTGCTATCTATTATCTAGCAACTAGTAAAAGTATAGTAGTGACTAGTAAGTGGGAAACTGGTGACTAAAAAGTAAGTACTTGTGTCTAAAAAGTAAGTACTTGTGTCTAATTTTGAGTGACTAGTGCTTTTTAGGGAATAAGGCAAACTTTTGTTAGTTGTCACCTAATCCCGTAGTGAACCTCCACAAGGGGTTAGAGTGAATAGGAGTAGCTGGTCACAATGAGGCAAGAGCAGCTGCAAGCCCTTTTGATAGAATGAGGTCGTTACAGCGGCAGAGATCAGTGGGCCTGATTGAGGGGGGGCTCACTCAAAAGAACAGGCTACAAACTATTTTGTATTGAAGGAATGTAAGGCTGCAGGCCCTCCTCCTGCTCTTTTCAGTGCATGTCTGTGTCAGAAATAAATCGTTTTAATTGTTCTCTGATTCCCGCTCTCACCATTTTGCAAAATGATAATTGAAACATTAATAAGATGTTAATAGGATGTCTGTCCCGGTAACCTTTGATATAAATCTCGCTATAATGGGGAAAATTCACCCTGACCAACGTGAATCAAAAGTAATTAAATATGCATAGACAAGCACCATTTTGGGGAATTACAAATACGGCTCCTGCATTGCAAATAAGGTTTGACTCAGGGGACACTGTTGATATGGAAGACAAAGTTTTTACACAAGGCTTTGAAAGAATTACTACATTATTTTGCTACTTGGCCATTTTGTAATGTTAATGATGATGATATGGGTCGCTTTAACATGCATTTTAAAAGTAATATTTTGACCTTAAATTGTAGGCAGTACTCTAGCCTTGTTGAGGGGAGTTTGTTATAGAGACCCAGGGGTCTAAACACTACTATAAGAACATGGGTTATTCATCTGAGTGGGCCAGGACTAGTATAGCGCTATTGCCCCTGGGGAAAGAACTTAGTTGGAAGAAACAAGATCCTCCTTATAGACTAATGGATGAGTGAGCAAGTGCGTTTTCAGACCAACTTTCATGTTGGCTCCACCAGAGAGCACAGAGGGAATGGCAAATTAATTATAGAAATGAAGCCAACCTCCTCTTCATATCACAGAGGGCAGCTGTGTGGCAGCTGTGGGTTGCTCCTGCTGTTTTTTCGTCTTCTCTGTCTATAGTACTGGAATATCTCCTGTTCTACATCTATTCTATACTTATCTGTATAAATCCATGCAAACCAACTCAAGGGAAACATCTGCTATGTATGGGGGTGCTGAAAAGTGAAGCCTTTATTGAATGAAGATGTCAAGGAAATTGCAGGAGACTAGCAGAGACCATATGTGAAGAGTGAGGCTTCGCCTTGGCTTTGAACTGATTTCATAGCTTTTAGAGTTCTGCCCATCAAAGTCTAATAAATCAATATTTCCAATGGGATGTAGTGTCATAATGACATCATGTTGTTGGCTGTGAAAGTGCATTACCCACCAACCTAATGCGAGTGAGACTCAATGACTGATTGCTGATTGATCTGATCGATGTCTGTATTGTAGTGTTTTGAGAGACATTTGGGAATGTTAAATGCATCAAAAATGGCATGTGTGACCCACTCTAGGAAATGAAAAGTGCGTTGCCATTAGAAAGATACACTTTGGCTCGAGCATTCCCAAAGGTCTGCTTTGGAAATAATGGGAAAGAGCAACGATGGATGCATGGAATATGAATGCAGAATTGGAACCAGAGTGTACCGAGACTTTTAATGACCATTTTATCATGACAGATATGATAATCATCACTCCATGTGTTATCATGCAGTTTTCAAGCAAGGTTCTCCAACACATATTCAGATCACATTATAGATTTTAATGAATTATGGCAAGACAAAAGATATTTCAAAATGAATAACTGCAATACACTAGATTGTGGTCATGCTCATTAAAATTTGCCATAATGCACACAGCACACACTCACTTTCACTCGGCTTATTCGTTATCAAGACAGATATTAAAGTTAGATATCAAAACTGACTCGTGTTGAGTAAAGACAAGGAAACAAAGTGGAGAACATTTAATAGTTTAATTATAAGCTGCTGTATACATTCAGTGATTATTCCGATTTTCATGTTGCCAGAAGCCATGGGTGAGACCAGCAAAAACATTCAGCTACAAGATCTAGTTTGTTGTATGCAATTTGTCCTTTTTCATTCATATTTTTCCACATTGTACATAGTTTACTGCAAAGCAACATAAAACCACATTGCTGATGTGCAATACGGTTCTTCCAAGACCTTAGTTCATTCAAACATAAGATTCCACCGAGTCTGTTGTATGGTGCCTATAGGAAGGAGAGCCCTGCTTTTGCCACTCTGGTCTCGACTTCGATCAACTGAAAGTAGATGACACAGGGTGACAGTACTGCTGAGCAAAGCTAGTCTGCATGTCTGCATACTCTCACTTGAAGTTTGAAAAAGACTAGTCTGGTTAAACTTGATTGGGTCCTATGGGGAACCCTTCTCATTAAACAGCTAGGAATAGGTGGAACCCTGTCACCAGCTTGAAGAACAACAGTAACCCTCTTTCTCCTTCTTAGATACTAAGATTAAGCAACATCCTGCAATCTTTAAGGTTTTGTTTGCGTCTTTTTTGGTTTCTTTTGCTATCTCACTCTAAGCTCATTGAACTGACACATTAATGTTGGTGCTGAAATCGCTTCTTTTTTTGTCTTTTTACATTTTCTATTAGCCCACACAGAAACTTGATGGCACAAGAACTGACCAATAAGAAACTCTTTACAACAAGGTAGACTGCAAGTCAACAGTTGCCAGGGGTCACACAGTAAACCAAAAATAATCCAAGTTCATTTTGAAAATAAAAAAAAAAATCAGGTTCAATAAAAAAAGCAAAAAACAAATAAACAAAAGCAAGTTAATTTCAAGTATAACTTACTGATAAAATAACTACACAGCATTAAATATTCTCATTATACATTTTTAAATTATTTATAAAATATATTTTGGCATATATGTTTTTTTTATTTTTGTGTTTGTGTAACAAACGCTACTGTAGCTTCAGTTGAACACCAATGTTTATTTGTTTTTTTTTTTTACTGTTGAAACAAAACATTAAAGGGATTGTCACATAACAACAGGTTATTAAAAATGATAATAGTAAACCCTATACAGAGTTTCACATAGCAAGACATGAGTGACGATCCCTTCTATCCTAGCCCCATAGTCAAAAGTCAGAAAAAAGTACAAGACCAGAGCTCAAACTTCTAATTTGTGCTCCACTGGCTACAATCAAAGTTGGGCACAGGAGATTTCAAAAGCAATAAATCTTTTTTTCATACAGCTCAATTGGAACACAAGGATCTGTCTGTCCCACTTCCAGTGTTCAGAGTGGCTGGGCAGATAGCAAGAGTTCATTTAGCTCCATCCATGATAAAACATAAATACTGTAAAGACCTCACAGTCTGATGACACTAGGATGTCCTCAGGGATATGCAGAGAAGGCTTCTCTTATTAGGCAGGGAGAGGGGGAAATGAGACAGGATGTGTGGAAGGCCTCCCTTTCCTTCTCCTGTGTGCACTGAAAACTGTTGAAGGAGCAAATTGAGGATATTGTGGAGATAAATCCTGTGTATGTCTGTTGCCTTTTATTACACTGACGGAGCTCACTATACAAAGGAACAAAGAGCGATTTTGGCAGCTAGAACAAACTGCAAAACCAAAGAAGGCAAATATCAGTTTGTGATACAAAAGTATTTCAAAAGGCATAACTGTACTTCTGAATTGGCACCTTAGGTGTCCAAACAAGTT
This sequence comes from Gephyroberyx darwinii, assembly GCA_900660455.1. Lineage (NCBI taxonomy): Eukaryota > Metazoa > Chordata > Actinopteri > Trachichthyiformes > Trachichthyidae > Gephyroberyx > Gephyroberyx darwinii. Next base: position 2,663 of record CABFOQ010000629.1, on the reverse strand, counting down.
GTGTCCTGCTTTGGCACATGGGGCTGGAGAGCTCCACTGGCCACGTCCATGCAGTCAACAGTAACCTGCCTGTCCACTTGATGCAGACTGATAAAAAGAAAACTGAACAAAAAGCAATCAAGGAAAAAGTACTGCGTCTACAACAAAGCCACATCCACTACCTTGGCTCTTGAGCACACAACTAGCTGCAGCATACTACAGTTCCTTATCCTCAGCTTGAGCTGATCCTTGGATATTGTATACTGCAAATGGGTGTGTCTCTCTACTTCCACGGCCTGACCTTCTCCTGCGTACACACAGCTATTGCGGGGTATATATATGTGAGTTTACACTGTATGTGTGTATGCATGTTGGTGTGTGTCATAGAGAAGCTCGCTAGAGCACAATGTCCTTCAGGCGCTTGCTGCTGGGGGATTCCTTGTCTCGACCATCATGGAGAAGCGTGTTGATCTCCCTGACGGCCGGCTCACTGTCCTTCCCCTCAGGCTGCCGCAGCAGGCTGTGGTTGGCAATGCGCTCTACATCACGGCATTTCAATGTGTTGTAGGCAGATGACGGCTTGGACATTGGGCTCTTCAGGTGCACAGGAGAAGTGATGGGGCTGGCTGCCTCACGCCCATTGCCAGCTTCACGTACTGCCCCGCCGTTGGCCTTGGGGCTGCCCACCTGAGACTCCTGAGTCCGCTTTCCCTTAATCTCTCCCCGCTCCACATCCTCAGGGCCATCCTTGCCGAACGTGGCAAAAGTCCTTTTTATGGTGCCATCCTCATAGTGGGGCACATCCACTGTGGTGGCTTCAATAGACAGAGCGATAACATTGCGGCCGTGCTCGGGTGACTTGGCACGTGCCGGGATGGGGACACGAGGCATCCAGCAGCGGTCAGAATGGCCCAGGATACGACACTCATCCTGGCAGTGGAAGCCTTCACTGGGGTCTGCAAAACACAGTGCGAGAAAGAGGTAGAGAAGATGGGAGTGTTAGATTTGTCTGTTAAACCAGCCTATTTTCCACTTTTTCCAGTGATTTGCATTTGCTTTCACAGATTTCATCATGGCATTTCATTTTATTGAAGTGCGTCAAAGCTGTTGTAAAAAGAAAAACGAAACAAAAACAACAACAATGCTGCAAAGTTTGTATCAATTTGAAAAGACAGGTTTAATTTTTTGTGGGGATTTGCTTTCACTTCCTGCCTCTAAATAAGACTCCACGCTGTTTTAACACTACTTCCTGACAACTAGAGCTGCATGTTTTAGGCACTTCTAATGTGCCAATTAAATGATGTATTGTTAAATCAAAAGTCCATTTGCAGCTCATGCATAATTGGGTTTTCTCTAGTAACACTTGATGAAAGGCAGGTTTAAACAGTGCAATCAGATATCTCACTGAGAGAGACAGCAGACGAATTGTGGTATTGTTGCCTGGTTCATCTCTCTCTCTGTCTCTGTCATCTGGCGCCGAGTTATAAATATGTAATGATGTTTAACGCTGGAGTGAAAAAAAGATTTGTCTGAGTCTGTATAGCTGCACACTTTCAGCCTTTGTTGTGTTAGAGGGGAATAGCTTTCAAGACAATTTTTGCATCATTATAACAACAAAAAAAGAGCCATGCGCTTTTGTTCAAACTGAAGAGCTGTCGTTTCTTGTTCCTCTTTGTTATCCAAAAGAAAACTATATTTAATTGACATACACTTTAGTCGTCCAAAGGGCAATATTTAGTGCTTGATGCCTTTTGAATACATACATATTTCATTATTAGCCATCTGTTCTGATAACCTAACAGGAATGTCCAAGATGTCCTTATGTTTACAAATGACCTCAAAGAGCTAGACTGCATACTCCCTCACAAAGTTGCACACAGTGAAAAATGTGAAAAATGTGAAAAATGTGTGGGGCCTTGAAATGAAAACAGTTAATACGGATCTTGTGTAGCTAATAAAACATGTTGAACATGAATGCAAGGTACACTATATGGCCAAAAGTCAGTGGACACCTGACCGTCACACCTATATGAGCTTGCTAGACATCCCATTCTAAAACCATGGGCATTAATATGGAGTTGGACCCCCCTTTGCAGCTGTTATAGCTTTCCACAAGCTTTTGGAGTGTTTCTGTGGGAATTTGTGCCCATTCAGCCAAAAGAGCATTTGTGAGGTCAGGCAGTGATGTTGGACGAGAAGGCCTGGCTCACAATCGGCGTTCTAATTCCTCCCAAAGGTGTTCAGTGGGGTTGACGGTTGGTTGTGGATAAGGAGGAAGCATGCTAGCTGGGGAGCCCGCTAAGGTAAGTGCCGCTGGGTTGTGTGGCCTTGAGGGTAGCACTGTGTATCTCGTAGTATAATACTGAGTAGAATAAAGTAGCGTAGCATAACACTGTTTGGCTGTATTTATGGGATTGTACTGTGTTGTACTATGATATTGAGGGGGGTCTGTACTGCTAGCTAGGGAAGTGCCCATCAGTCAAGTATAGGCATGGTGGCACATACATACACATACACACACACTCCTCGTACCCGAACCAGGGATGTATTAGTTAGGCAGGCTTGTACTGGTATGGCTAGGCTAACGCTAGGTCAAGGCTAGGATCAAGGCTAACCTAGGCTAGGGTAATGCTAGGTTGATGGCAGGCATTAGATGGCGAGGGTAAAAGGGAGTTGTGAGGTGG
>CABFOQ010000626.1:0-18840 GCA_900660455.1 Gephyroberyx darwinii | reverse complement strand
CGTATTCCCTGTCCAATGTTTTGGTTTCAACATTTATTTTATGCTGTTTTTTTGCTTTAGTGGTTTACACCGAAGAGAGAGAGAGACAGGAAATGTGGGAGAGAGAGAAGAGGAGGGCAAGGGGGGAGGGTGACAGCCAAAAAGGGTCCTGGGCTGCTTGCAACTTGTGTTGGACGAGACATGGTCTATCGGTGGTTGTTGTAACTCCTACTGGTCCTATAGAGGGTAAAGATTACTTAATATCCCTTTAGGTTTATCAGGTATTAGGAAAAGCATGTTTAGTTTCTCACTGATGCAACAACATTGTAATAGGATACAGCAAGGTAAGAATAGACAACGAGCATTAACTCAAATGCCAATTCCAATGTGTCAAGAACATATGAGCATGAATATGAAACATCGCATTATTTTGGTGTGCAGAATTACACACTGAGTGAAAAAAAGAAAATATATTTAAAAAATGAAACATACAGTATGAAAAGTAAAAAAAATACATATATATCAAGATAAATGTAATTTATACAAATAAGAATGGACTATGAGAATATGAGGAAAGCAAATATGTGAATTTAGAGCTCATATGCAGGATGTAAGAAATGTGTAAAACCTTCAAATCAAATACATTCAATGACCAAGTGACTGAAGTAAGAAAATCCACCAAGAATGAAGGTATGCCGTTTTTCACCACACAACACCGAAAGGCAAAACTGGCACTTCACCGGGCCACTTTGCGTATGGAGCAGAGCGGGGATGAAGCGAATTCCCCCTCCTGGTGTCATGAAAAGCTGCTTAAACCCCCCCCACCCCCACCCCACCATTAGAGTAGTGGGAGGCAGGTAGCGGAACAAGAGTCCGCCCGGGCTGCTCCTTTCTCCGGCCCCGTCAACCGTGGCGGAGATCTACCAGGGGCCCCGAGAAAAAGCCAAGCTGCTCTCGGTAAGCAAATGGGGAAATGTGAACCGAGGTCACTGTAGCACGGAGGCAAGGAGCCCGGGAGCACCGCAGCAACTCACAATGCAATAAATACATGCAATTAAAAGCTAAGGGTAGTGAAATGTTACATGTGATGCAATAACCTTTCATCATATCACCATACATGTTGTTATCATCACTAATTAATGTAATAAGACACTAAAATCATCATTTTAATGCTGTCTAGTTTATCTTGAGTGCCATATTTGATGATCAACTGTTATGTTACACCAAAACTGACACCTAGATTCTAGTGATTTCCGCCTCTTTAACCGTGATAGCAACACTCTTACACACCCGGTTTAGCACCTAACATAACATTGAGGGAGAATAAAAGTGTATCAATAATGACCAATAATGAATCACTCACTCACGCACTCTCATTCACTTTCACATACTGCCAGAGAACCCCCCCCGACACACACACACACACACACACACACACACACACTGACAACCTACCTCCTAGCGCCACACTGTCAAACATTCGACACAAAGACACATCGCCAAACACCCACACATGCATTGAAGAACACATGAAACACACACATATTACATGAACCCACAAAGCAGGCCTGAGCAGAGCTGAATATTGTCTCTGATACATTTACGGATTTATATATTTGATGAGGTGAAGATTTCTTTCAATACACACTGCAAAAATATCTCTGCACATATGGCTGTAATGTGAGCAGTGGCAACATTTTGCACATCCTGTATGTATGCTGTAAATCCATGTACTGTTTTCTTCATATGCTCATGTCCTTAAAATTTGTTATTTTGCACATATCTTGATCATTCTCCACCTATCTCACTCTGCTTATATTTAACATCCCTGGCATGTTTCTTCATGTTTTTTTCAGCCTTTCATTCATTCACACTTGAAGCAATATGAAACGCGCCATCTTTTTCACATCAGAATAACAATAAATAGGATGTATTGTGCATTATCGGTCTGTGTCTGTCGGTGACCCTGTGTGTTCATGCTTAAATCCCCTCAGTTTGCCTAGAATTGGATTTCCAATGGTGTTCGGGACGTTTTGGGGCATAAACCTTTTTGCTGTGGGTGTGGCCAGGAGAGAGCAGGGTTATGGCTATCAGATGAGGCTGGCCGGCCACAGCACATGGAAGTCACAGCAACGACAACAATGGCAGGAAGCAGTATGAAAGAAAAGAACTGCAAAGTCATATTATCTTCTCTTCTTCTTATCTCATCTAGTACACTTGCTCTACGAATTTGCCTCCAGGACCGTTGATGTACACCATTTTCTGCTATTATAAACTTGTTGAAAAACAGCTCTCCGTCCCTCTAGAGGCTATTTTTTTTATTTATTTACTGGCCCAAGGGGTGACTGCATCATACTGTACTCTTGTTTTCAGTACCATCATCCGAGAGGCAATACAGATTTTTAAAAAAAGAATCCAATTTTTTTTCACATAAGGGTGCTGTGAAAATATGCCAAATATGAAAGAGTCGTTATTTTCCAGCTATGCCAACTATGAGAAGCGTAAAAGCCCCTGATATCATATACACTGCAACCACGAGCAGAATCAACACATATTTTTTTAATCACCCACTGAGAAATCCACTTAAATGCCAACACGCCTGATGTTATGGTCAGTATCTTAGAACAAATGTTTAAAAAAAACGCGTAACCCTGCATGCTGTGGTAAAGCGTGATGGTCTACATCGCTTCAGGCAGAGCATACATCTGATTTACTGTATTTTTCTTCCATAAATATGCTGAATGCCGGCTCCAAATTCAATAAAGTAAAGTAGAAGTCAGTGGCTAAAATAACAAGTTAAAATGTCTGGTTTGGTGGAGTAGAAATAGTCATCCTGGAAAACATTCAGCCATTTCCTGCGCCCCCCCCCACATAGACAGGATTTCAAACCTTGATTAAGTATGTCGTTGCAGATCTCAGGGTTTGAATTCTCCGCATTCTACATTTAATGAAAGTAAACGGGTAAAACGAAACAATTGAAAATATGCAATGAACCCTAATTGACATTTTCATCAACCCCAAAAAAAATTCAAAAGGAGGAGGGTTTTGTTTTTGCGGTTCGTCGGTTTTTGGAATGCAAAAAAGCGCAACCCTCTCACAACCGCGGCGGCCAACTTGGGTTAAAGCCATTCAAAGCCTTTTTTTTCCAACATCTGTTCACTATTTTTACTAACCCCCAAACAGAAATATGAGATTGTAAAATGAGATATGTTACAATAATCGCCCTTCAACAAGAGAGAGGTCGACTTGATTCATCACAAATCTGACTGTCTGAACAGTTAACGGTCTGTACTTCTTGGCTGTGCTTCAATCGCTCACACAGTTTCTAATTTAAAGCCAAAACGTTGGGGATTAATACTTTTGGTAATAACTGTACAAGGTTAATACATTAGAGGCTCCCTTCCCCATTTCCTGCCCATGGTCGTCTCCTTATCTACCTTCTCTCCTTCTCTAATACCTCTTTTCTCTGCCTCTCTCTCCATTAAGCTGCAGAACAGGAAAAAACAACTAGTGAAAAAACAGTGATGTACCTGAATCACACCTACAAAATGCGAAAATTTTATCAGCTATTTGCAATAGCTGTTTTCCGCCTTGGAACAGGGAGGGATTATGGGAGTGGTTTCCCAGTTGGAGATCTGTGATGCTGGGTAAATGAGGCGTAACCTGGCAGCCCATCCAGCTGTAATAATCAGATTCAGGAAGGGAAAAGCAAGTGATGAAGCAAAAAAAAAGAGGATACGCATTGGATGGGTTCACTTTAAAGGCCTGTGTTTTCTTTTTTTATGATTATTTCAAGGAAGTTTAGCTTTATTACTAGATGGTATGCAGTGGATACACAATTTCACCTCTGGGATCAATATAGTTCATTTGATCTTATACGGAGCGTGACAGGAAATAGCCTTAGCCTGTTGAGCGGCCGAAACTCTCAAATGTGTAAAGCGGGATAGCAGGGCACCCCGCTTTATCGGGGGAAAAGGTGTACGGGACGGAGCAGACGGGAATAATATGCCGACACTCATTCAGATGGCATCATGGGTGAGTCATAGTCTGGATCCAGACCGATGAATCATTCATTTTTGTTTTCACTCGTAATTGCTTGTTAACCATGATACTGTTTGAATTTTGTAGCTCGTGGGAGGGGCTACAGATCAGATATGGTCCAGTCAGTGTGGCTCACCTTGAATATGATGATGTAGATATTTGGTGTATAATTGATCAATAATACACTGGTTGTGCATGGGAAGCCCTTGACCTGAATTGATTCTAACGTGACATTTTTCATCAGTTCCAGAGGCTTTTCCACCCTGCCAAGAATAATGTTCTGGGGGAAACACTGCATACTTTCTTTTTTTTGGCTTTTGTTTGGCATGAAAATAGTCAAATGTAAAGCTACAATGTGCAGCTTTTGCCTCGAGGCAGGAAGTGTATTGTTAGTCCTTCCCTACTCCCCATCACTTGGTCAAGTTCCCAACACTTGTCACTCATCTGAATGAGCTGTCTACCTTGGAACAGTGTGTAGCCTGAGGCTGAGCTAACCGGTATCCGTTATGCCAACCAGGCAATCTGCAGTATACTGTATATTAAAAAAAAAAAAACAGTGCTGATGTTCACCAAGTTTTTAAACGGGTCTTGTCTGCCACACAGTTAGCTTTGCTGTTCTTTTCTGCTTTCTGTTTGCTCTGTCACAGCAACAGATGTAAGGTACAATATACCTTATTCATTTATTGTTATTTTGTGAAAAAGGTTGCATATTATACCTCTAAAGATACAGAACATCAGCACGAAACACTGGCTACTAGCGGTTCCAGCCCAAAAACATCAGAATCAGCCTTCAACAACCAGTCAAACTCTGGTCTATATGTAAGCTACTGCGAACAGTATATTCTCTACCAAAGTACGACATTGGTCCAGGTAATGATGAATTCAGGAAGGCGACGACATGCCAGTCCCATGAATTACAAAATTGAAATGGTTGACTTGTGAATACCAATGGGAATGGATACAGGCTAGGGGAGCGTGCTCCTCCAGCTTAGGACCTGCCTGCTGCTCGTCTCCCTATCGCCACCTCGTTAGGGATGGATGGATGGAGGGTCAGAGCTAAGGAGCTGTGGAGGCTCTACCCAGTCCCACCTACGGACATGAAACATTAATTAAAGTCCCTCAAATATGTCATAACACATATGAATGTGGGAAGTTTTGGACTGCTTGGCAAGCAAGATCAATTAAATGAGTGCGTGCAAAAGAAATTATATTGAACCGGGCACGGAGGGGAAAATTGAGTGCGCTGTGAAATCAATTAATAAGGCACGCGTCGGAAGTTACGCAGCAGGATTGATGCAGCCTCTCGGAGTGAGGTGGTTGTCGGCCCTGCCCATTTTGCCTGTCAGTCACCGAGCCCACCGGCATGACTGCTCCCTATCAATGACGCCGCTACTGTCACAACTGCACAGCATCACGCCTCGGCTCGTGTCAGGCCGGGGCAGAAGTGCAGCGGTGGGAGGCAGGACGTGCATGTCAGACCCCCAGTCATCAGGTCTGACGTGCACATGGTCAGAGATTCACAAGGAAACACTAACTCCCATGTGAAGGACTGCACGGAAGATAATAAAGCCCACTGTGAAAATGCCTCCAATTCAGCGCCAAGGCAGTTAATCCAAATCAACTCCGCCAAGGCTCTCCTAACACCCCTACACCTGTGAGTTTGGCCTGCACTCTGACATTGAGCAGCCAGCAGACCACCACAGGAGAGGAAAGTGTTCAGGGTAATAAAAAAAGCAAGAAAATATCTCACACTAGAAATAAATGTCCAAAAAATCATTTAAAAAATGAAAACAGCATCCCAGAATGATGTTCTTTTATACGCGATCCAGCCTTCACAGACAGCCAAACTCACCTTAAACCTCAATCCATGGAAATAGTGGCATTTACAGAATCAGAGAAGTATCACCCAGCCTTGATAAAGAGAGTATCCCTTTGTGAAATGCCCCGCTGAGCCCTGAAATAACACCTTTGAGAACATCGAAATCTGCAGGAGAGAGAGGGGGAAAAGAGATGGAAAAAAATGGAGCGCTAGAGAGGAATCTTTGACTTGGTGAGATGGTATATAATAAGAGCTGTGAATGCACGGGCATAGTATGCACAGTAAAGGGAAGAAAATCCTGGTGCTGTGCGATGAAGAACATCCTGGTCCAGCAAGATTTCATCGCTGTGGGGCATTAATTGTAAACGTGATCTCCTTCTGTGCCGGCAGCTCTTCCTAAGTTAATTTGTGACTATGGCAACAATCTAGACAGAGAGAACGAGGGGAAAGGGTGATGGAGAGGGAAGCGAAGGAGAACAGACAGACAACGGGGAATCTCTTTTTAAACCGATTTGACATGAATATCAATGTGCAGTTAGCAATTCAATACAGGAAATGTACAGCGGCCCAAACATCTGAGACCAAGAACTGTTTGTTTTCATAATTTATCAAAAACTAATACAATTATTTTACTCAGTTGATTGATGATCAGTTGACTCAGATAATTTATTAGAATGGATACAAATCAATATTTTTAGATCTTTGTGCTCATATGAAATTGAAATATATCTGAATATCTTGTTCACACCACTTGTTAAGGTTTTCTCAAATTGTTGTCACACCATATATTTCATTCACATATATTTCTCCATGCGTTATTGTGGCTACTGCTACCGCTCTGGTTTTGACTTCTGTTGCAAAATATTTGTAATTAGCAATTCAATTATTTCTTTAAATTATGTAATCTTGTTCGAAGAAATATAATTTTACTGAAGATTTGCATTCTTTTTTCATAAATGGTGAAACAAACAAGTTCTTGGTAGTGGACTCAGACACTGCATCTTGTGTGAGCAATTCAATATGTCTGCTTTCACTTTTGATGTGATATGAGGTGATCTGATCTGACACGATGCAATTCAATACAATAAGACACAATACGATACAATATGATACAATATGATACAATGTGATACAATATGATATACGATACGATATGATATGATACAATGATATACTATGATATGATACAATACGATATGATATAATATGATGATATAATATATGATACGATGCAATATGATATAATATGATGATGTAATATGATACAATGCACTATGATGCACTATGATGCAATATGATACGATATGATTCAATGCCACTAAACATAAATGTCATAGGCAGCGATCCTGTATAAAATTACTAATGCACCTTTCTTTGACAATTTTCTGGTGCTTGACAACATAAATTAACAACATTGATTTCTTTAAGCAATGGGAAAAGTGATCTCCTACTAGAAATACAAAAATCTTCCATTCCACCCCACCAAAAAAGGGAAAAAAATAGTCCTTATTATATAAAATATCCAATTGGAACCACTGTGCCCGTGTTTCTGATTGCAACAGATTGTAATGATAACTACTTATTTTTTTGCCAACCACAAACAGTTATCCAGAATAATTATCATCAGCAACCAAGGTCTACAGACAACTTCAATCACTGCGTTTGACAGCTTCAAACCACTTCCAAGTGGGTGCTTTGAGCCATCAAGTGATTCGGCCCAAATATTCCCACAGCACGTAAACACAGCATAAACTACATCCACATTCACAAAGGATGGAGGTAGTCATAACAGAGTTATCACAGTGTGATGCAAAAGGAAGAAACACTAATAGTGAGATCACTATTCATGATTTTGACTGTCGAATTGGGTTTCCTCGCTTAAAAGACGCCCAGTGGAATTTGTTAACAACCCACCAAGCCCTGTACGTTTGAATTAGTACAGCCCGCCCGGTCTCCCCACTTCCCATCGGATAATCATTACACCCCCTAATAGCGAGACAGATCTTCTACTCTGTCAGTGCCCTAGTTATGCTCTACCCAGACTGCAGTTATATCACAAATCCAAAAATCCACATACTGTACCAAAAGCAAGAAAAAAAAAGACCTACCAATCTGACCCGCTGTCAGATTACTATGTCCAAAGCTTTGCGAGGAAGGGAGGGTGGAGAGATTAGAGATCCTCATTTTATAGCAGCGCTCCGCTTGATAAAAAGCCGGAATTCGCTGTCATGACAAGTATTGATTTGTAACCTTTCATAGGGAGATAATAACCTGTGAGCCGCTGTCCCGTTAGGCCTGCCAGAAAAAAAGGAGACGAGTTCTCTATCCTCACCTCCTGCTAGGGAGGAACATTTAGAGATGACATTTATACACACGGGGACTGTCAAGCCATTTCATTCTGATAAAAATGGAAATAGCAGACCATTTTTCCATTTAGTTAAATAACTTACATAACACTTGTTACCGTAAAAAAAAAAGCTGACGAGAGATGGAACTCCTGGTCGTAAAAAAAATAATCCGATTCTGAGTTATTTAAAAATCACTGTCTTAGCCGAGGGTATAAAAGTCGCCACGGATATAAGGAGCTTTAAGCGACAAACAATCCCGGGTGGCTAATGCACAGAGCTCATCCATATGTGGGTCTGAAGAGGGCTCTCTTGCAGCCCGGCCCCCTCGCTTTCATTACAATGCACATGTGGCTGCTGTCAAATAGCATTGAGAGCGTCAATCCCTCGGTGCTGCTTAACCACTTAGCCACATTAGCTGCACGCACCCAGGTCCGACTGACATGCACACAAGAGAAGAGTCATTCGAGTCTTCGCCCTGGTCGTGACGGAAGGCAGGTTACGGTAACGTATTCGGGGGATTTAGCTGACGTCGCCTCCCCCAGCTGCTGTTTGAACTAGATTTCAACTGTACCGCAGTCCTGATGTGTGTCATGCCCCAGAAACTGCTGCCGAGTGGCTTAGCCTGACCTCGATATTTCCAGACAGGCCACGTTAGATGGCTGTTGGGCAAACAGTGGGACCGCGGCAGAGTCGGCGTCGTTAAACGACTTGTCAACAGGGGCCAGGAAGGAGGGCCGGGGCTTTTGAGCCACAGTGGGGATTGGTCAACAGCTCCGGGCTTGCAAGGAGGTCATGGAAGAAGAGCTAGTCCAATACTGCAAAAAAAAGGGAAGGAATATTTGCACACTGCCCAGTGAGCTTTACTTACTGCTAAATTCCTGCCCTGACGTTTATATTTTAGGCTCCTATCCAGAGGGATTTACGATGAGTGCAACAGTAGAATGAACCTGAGTCGCTTTCTGAGCGCTTGTTAGCCAATACATGGGGATGTAGTCCAGCCACAGAGGCCGGACTGAGGGACACATATGGCCACAGGGCCTCCAGGGACTATAAAGGCCAGAGAAGCATCATGACAGGCTTATCAAGCATATGGAGCAAACACTACCCAAACTGAATAGCATCTACCAAGGCAATCTTTCAGGAAATAAAAACCACACAATTACTACAAGAAAAAAGCAAGCACAGGAATCGCCTGTTTATCGCCTCCCTTGTATGTTGGAGTATTTTAACTGCTGTCTTGTATCTATATTCAGTCAAGTTAAACCATTAAGCCCTTAATACTTAATGGCGCGCTGAGAGCATGTTCGTACACTGACAGTAAACAAAGAAGGGCACGGCAGCAAGAGAATTGTTGGTTTCCTTGTAACCCATGTTGAAACACAGATGCTTAATATAGGTCTACTTGTACATACAAGAGTGCTCCCTGCTTCTGGGTCTCCATTGGTTATTAAATTCATTGCGAGAATATTGAGAGAATACCCCCATCTACTATAATTTGCTCTGTTTTCACTAAACCGATTAATCTCTAACTCTTGGACAGTAACTCTCACTGACACATATAAACACAGTGGTGTATATGTGTTCACATGAAATCAAACATATACTTTAGAGTGTTTGCAATTAAAATATCAGCAGCAGACACATATCAAAAAAGACATAAACCTTAAATACAGAACATACAGTAACAGGAATTTATTTTTCCCAACAACCAACAAACCAAATCTTAAGTGATTTGTTTAGTTTTTTTTTTTTTTACACCGCACAGGATTTCAGGCTATTGAATGCACTTCAGATGTAGAGAAATGAAGATCCAAAAGAATTCCACGGCACTCTCTCGTCTTAGAAGATTAACCTGATGAAGGCAGCCAAAGCCACGATGCGTTGGCGCGTCACTTTAATCTTTTCGTTATGCTTTTTTGCCAAAATAATAAAGGCTTTTTTAATTTCCCAAGATGAGAGAATGCATTGGAAGCCTTTGGATCTAAAGTTCTCGATATGGACTGCCCCATTTCCCAAAGAGCACCTCTTTACACAGTGTTCAAAGCCAATGCAGAATTCCATCTTTGTTTGTTGTTGGCATTCTAGATGTATTTTATTAAGATTCCTGAAATAAAATCAATCAATGAGCGAATCAACCAATATTTCAATTCATTTCCGAACTGTGGAGTTAGATCTTGTGAGGTCCAAAGCAGCAGACTGGGACCATCTTCTGCCTACATGGTGGCTCTGTTCCACGGTCACCGGGGAACATTGGCCTTCCAAACGAATGCAAATCAAATTAAGCCCAAATTAGAATCGCACGCTTGCATTCTGATGCTGCGGATCTAAATAGTGGAGCTCCGTCACTGTAAAATTTTGCTTCTGCACTCCTCAAAGAACATCCCCCCCCCGAAGGGTATTTCTTTCCCTTCGCTCTGACGATTTCTCCGATCCTTTCAATGTGAAAAAAATGACATGCTCGAAATAAAACCATTACCTTCCCTATGACTGTTGCCTATCCGCTTCTTGTTCCCTCCGCTGCAGGAACACCCGCATCCGTTCAGCGTGCCACAAACACAAACTGGACCTTACACAAAAATCATCATCTTCATCCTGACCAAATGACATCCTACCACATGAGCAGGAATCGACTTTATGAGAGAAGGACCTTTGATATGCACTGTAGCTAATTGGAAGCCCTTGAAGTTTCCTTATCACCTCACTGGAACCTTTAAAAGTCATTTGAATAGTGACCATGTTCCCCTGAAGATTAAAATCACCAGAACCTTCTGTTCTGTGTCTTCCCGTACCCAGCGGAGTCACCATCAGCCTTCCTCATGTCTTGGTAAAGAAAAAATGTACTAAGGTAGGTGAACATCCCATTCTTCTTTTACTCCTTTGGTCCCATTTTTTTGGCCAGGTGGGAACAACACCATTCGAACTTGGGTGGCATCAAGACACCTGAAAACGCAGATCTCGGCCCTCTTCCAAGACAACATAATGGTACCAACTACAGGAAACGACCCCAAAACACAAGGATATAAGGCAGTGGTGGGCAATCATGTGCCATGGAGGGCCGAGTGTCTGCAGGTTTTGACTCCAACCAAAGACTACAGCAGGTGATTTCACTGATGAGCACACCTTCAACCAGAGAGGAGGGACTAACCGGTGAAATCACCTGTTGTAGTCTTTGGTCAGAGTGAAAACCTGCAGACTCTTGGCCCTCCATGGCACATGATTGCCCACTCCTGGTATAAGGAAACAGATGTTGACATCTGACAGCCAGCAGTTCCTCTAGCTTGGAAAGCCCAGTATAACTAAATGAACCCGGGGACAAAGCGCAGGCAAGTCTACAACAAGCTAAAGTTACAGAGACTGGAATCGGATGACAGGTGACCATAATTCTGTACAATAAACAGGCTACTTGTGAATCCATGTGACTTTTGTTAACAAGCTCTGGTTTGCTGGTATTTGGGCATGTGTGAACCTAATTAAACACCAAAAGCAACAAAATAAACCTTCCCACTGCGCTTCAGACCAAAGAAAAACCAACCGTCGGTGTGATCACACCCTTAAAAGTCATTTGAATGAAGCAGAGCACCAGCCACAACATACTATGGAGTTGTGAAAATGCAGCCGGTCTTGGCAGAACATGTCTGGCACACATAATGATGACTGATTTTATTACCCACAGCGTGATATAGACCAAAGCACAGAGCAAACAGGGAAACCGCGGGAGCCCATAATGCACTCAAATAAATAGACATGATTGTTATTGACTTCCATAAGGTCACTGTCATATCGGCAAATTACAACAAATGGCTCCACCATATGAATTACACTCCTATTTCAACTAATGGCCTCCTGTGCACCCTGCAATTATTCGCCTGCAGGGTGATCTCCGTGGTTAAAGCCGAGATTGAATGGGCTGTAAATTGAAATCTCACATATGGGCCTAGACTTGGAGCATATAGTAAGCCTGAATATTCAGAAAAACAATTCTGCAGCGGTGTGGCATTTCAGTATCCTCAGTATCCAGGAGAAGACAAAAGGTATAACCAGGTAATAGGCCAGGGGGAATCATTTAATTAATCCCTTTTGCCAGAGCAGATGGAGGTGTGCTTAGCGGCTCCTAATAAGAGCTAATGCATTTTTGCACTCAGGCGAATGGGGCTGTGGGGGTCTGAGGACGCATAACACAGGAAGACCTGGGAAATAAAAGGAAAGTACCAGCAGGTCAGGGGTTTCCTTAAACCTGCTAACACACAGTGTGTCAAGGAGAGTGCAGACAGATGGATGAAAGCCTTACCTCCATGTAATCTTCTACAGAGAGAAAGCCTCCCAACTATGAAGGAAGTGCGACCCCCAAGAAATGTTTACTGGTGGGGATGAAACAACGTTCAGATTTCTCTCTGCTGAAACCAATGCTAATGAAATTCTTTTCAGAATCCAAATCACTTTAAGTGCCAGGGATAATAAATGTCCTGGAACGGGTGACATTGATTAAGACACATCTTGACGACTAATGCTTGACTGATATGGGTTTTTTAAGGCCAATACTGATTTTCATGCCAGAAAAGTCCAAATAATTCAGCAACACTCCCAGAATTGTATTCTTGGCAGAGTCTCTGAAGGAGCTTTTAAATGATCATGTGACACTAAAATGCTCCGTTGAATACCACACTAATTGAATTCTTCTAGGTGGGTTAGCAGCTCCTTAAGGCAGAGTGAGGCAGGTTTCATTGCAGGTTTTACAACCCGTCGCCCCTGAAGCTGTTGAGCAAAATCATAACTTCACCTTCATTTTATCAGAGGTGGGCGACATTCTGGCCAATATCCGATTTTTATTAACAGGCCATTATTGCCCCAGTGTAACACAGTGTCATGGGACAGTGCAAGATGAAGGCTACACATATCACACTATATAAGTAAAGAGAGGTTGGACCACCCTACACTGATTAATTGGTAGGGGGAACACTTTAATAACAAAATGCACATGCAGGACAATACTTAACACTGTACATACTCTCCCCCCTAGTGGTTTAATATTAATTTCTGTACAGCCCAGCATGCTCAAATTAGATGAGCGATTGAAAACCAATACCCATTACAGCATTACTAATTTTTGCCATCAATAGTAATTTATCAAATGGTAAAGTATCAAAAATTTATCAAAAAGCACTGAAAAGCTTCATAATAGTTTTGTCTAGTTTAAGGATATTTTTTGTTGATTAAGCATGGTCTGATTCTATTAGGAAAAGCAGATGGCATGCATAAATGCTGCACAGTAACTCATTTATCCTATTTAACAAAGAAAGTGGCTGAAAAATGTGCTATATTAGTGCTGGTATTGGAGTATCCTCCAGAGGAGTACTACTGTAAAATCCACCACCGTGAATGGAGTCATATGACACTTAATCCATCACTTCTATTCAAAAAGGAGTGCAAATGGTCATGCATTCCTAGCAGAGCACCTCAGAAGCTCCCCAAAAAATAACTCCATATAAGAAGGTTTAATAGCACCTGTTACACTACAGGTGGCTACAGTCACTTCCTGGTATGGGTGCTCACTTTAATACTATTACACTGAAATTAAAACACCACAGGAGACACGAGGACCAAATGTGAAAATTACAAACCCTTGTGGGACAGACTGTATTAGCTTAGTGGATGCTCACTGAGAGTAATCCATCACCCATCCTCCAAATTCCCTCTTAACGTTACCAAGGTTACAGCAGCCCCGAGATTTCGCATGCACTGCTTCAATATCCACCGTGTGCCAATGAGGTTTTGCTCTGCGTCTATGGAGGAGAAATTAGTTCCATAGCCCGACTTAAACATCTTTCCTACACATCACGTTGTAGGAAAGTCTGAGGTAACTGTCAGAGATCAGCAACAATGAGAGGGTTTAGAATGGGAAGATGGACGAGAGACATAGAGACAAAGAGAGAGAGACAGGGACCACGTCATGTCCCTGCTTTAACAGGTCCCTGGGTTTCCCTTGCACTACAAGGTCAAGCATAGGACATCCATGTTCATTTAGTTGGCCGTGCATCATCGAGGGCCGTCACAGCCATTAATTAACCAATGGCTAATACGAGGTGGCAGGTGTTCCCCAGGGGTTGGCCGTCACGTGCCATCCATCTTCGCCTACAACAGATTCTGTTAGTTCGCGCAAGTCCTGGCTTAATGTCCGAAGGAGAGATAACAAGGCAGCGTATTCATTTCAAAGCGTGAAACTTCCATGTTATTACTCTGAGTGGGAGTGGGCGCTTCCTCCCACAGTCCAAAGACATCACAACCTATCCAGCGTGTCTCCCTGCTTTCCACCTACTGCATGCTGGGATATAGCCTCCAGCCCCCCCTGACCCTGAATGGGAATGAGCAGGTAGAGAAAATTAATGAATGATACATACGAGATTCCAATGTTTTGCTCAAGGGCATGTCAGCAGGAATTGACACATTGGCCGCTTCAGCTGTTGCGGGGATCAAACTTGCGACTTTCTGACAGCACCAGGATATACTGCTGCACAAAAGGAAGACACAATTCTACTAACATCTGCAGCACAAAGAGAGGCTCTCCCTACACTGCGGTCTTTTTGACCCTTTTATCTGTCTTTAATGAACAACACCAACAAGCTCACCAGTCACCGTGAAGCCTACAGAGGCTTGTATGTAGGTTGGCATGTGTAGGAACCCCCAAACCCCCGGTGGGACCTGACTGGGTTAGAAAACACAGCGGATCAAAGACACTAGGAGGAGCTAGAGGCAGAGAGGCATGTGGAATTCCTTGGGGGGCCTGCAGAGACTGTTTAATCCCTCCATACCTCCCTGTCCTCAGCAGCTGTTGGAGATGGAGGGGTTTAAGACGCCACGGGCTGAGACCCATAAGAGCAGATTAGAATGGAGGAGGAGGAGATAAGGGGTAGGAGGATGTGAGGGGGAGTTTTTCATCACAAATATGGGACATGGAAAAGGCCTGGCTGCTACATCCACAAAGACCTGTCAATCATCCCTCCTTGCCGAGAAACAGGTCCCCCAGTGGCAGCGCTACATGGGTGTGCAACGCGTTCCGTCGCTTGCGCAATGAGCTCTCACGAGCCGCAACGACAACCAACCGCCTCTCTCGGCATCTTTTAGCAAATGTCACAATTAACAAGAATCTTTTTGCTTTGCTCTCTACGCAAAAGGAGCTGCTCCGAATATCCACATCCGGTCGCAAACAGCTGAATGCAGATTTCCAAAGCCAGCAGGAGCCGTTGAAAAAAAGGTGGTGCAGCATTTGGGTTGGCTATCACACACTCAGCACTCAGATGTCTGCTTTACTTGTGGTCAGCCAAGCGCTTTGCAACACTGAAATATCCGTTCTAAATCCCTTCGGTGTTGCTTTCACTTTATTTGTAAGCAGCGTAGTACCGACGGGGAGCGAGAGGAAACAACAGATTAGTAAATGGCGTTGCGCGAGGACGAGAGATTATTTGAGGCCATTTCAAGCTCTGACGATTCTTGCTTGAAGAACTGTTCAGACATAGTCCAAAGGCTTACTTGGTGTTTTGAAAACCTGTTTGAGTGCTGTGCAATTTCAGAGAATTTACACTACCCTGGCCTCTGGGCAATAGTCTTGGACGAGATGGACAAAAACCGCATAGCAGTGCTTAAAAAAAAAATCTCTACATCAAATGTTTTCTAATGAGCTGTTTACACTTTGAAAGAAAGAAAAATATGCCGGGGCTTTGAACTTCTCAAAGATCTTGACATTGGCTGAGTCCAAACCTTACAGTCGAGCGATTTCATTGCATCTGCCTTGCCGCTGCAGCTAGGATGAGGTAATTGGGGTTGCATCACTTGTCATAGAGTTTAATTATTTTCAGATCCCCTTCCTGCATATTAGACAGCGCCAGTGGAGGAACATCTGGGGGGGTTTAATAGCAAAAAGGGTGAAGTCTATGTTTGCGCTAGAAGTGGGCAAGATCCCATCATATGGGTTAGCATGATTACCGTGGAGCCACGGCATTTGAATTAATGCAGTCCCCAAGGTCAAACTGGGGGTGCACTTGTATGGAAATCACTTTTTTTTTCACTTCACTTTAATCTCTGCTCTTGGCAAGGTTTTGAAAAGGTCATGAATGGAGATTTCAGTTAAGATTATTCCCTAATAAGGAGTGGACAAAAGTTAAGATAAAGCTTGATCCATTCTTTTGGGCAGAATTATTTAGTAGAAGAGAGCTTGGGAGAAAATCTAAAATGGAAATCATGGACTGTACTGATTTGTCATTTCCATTAGAAAATATTACAAAGCCTGTGGTACCTTGATGAATATGCACTTCAAGTAGTATTTCTTAAAACCTTAATATTGGGAGTGGGAGCAGAACAATTTGTTAAAAAGCCACTAACAAGAATGTTTTATCTTGAATCGTATGACAGGACAATAAGGCAGCATACACAATTTATGAAAAAGGTCTTGTGAATATCTTTCCGTCGAGGGTCATGCTTTTTTTCCCTGTACAACACGGGAGGGTTAGCTGTTCGGTGCAACAGTACCACAGGGGAGGGGAGCATCATTTTTTAAATCATCAACAGGGATTAAGCAGGCTGGTTTTGTGGACATCTGTGAACTGGCAACAAACAAAAGCATTTTCAATCCAAACCACATCAAGCCCACTGCTGGTTTCCGCCTCACAGTTTCAGCTCAATATCTGGCGTTGTGGCGACCTCAGATGTTGTCCGTGGCCACTTACATTGAACAATGCGATCACTGTTTGTTCAATATAATTAAGGTTAGACCCACTTTTTGGGTCTAGGCTGAACGAGAGAGGAGTCATATTATTTTAAAACCTAAGTGAGGGTTATGATTTTATATCTATCTGCTTGCTTGAGAGAGTTTGCACAGGGGTGGTGGGGTTTGCCAAAGCGGGCTCATGCATCCCTCATCACACAACGGTCTTCTGCAAAGGCAAAGGGAATCTAAAATGGATAGCGTGAGACAGATCTCATTCATGTTAGTGAATTCAAGCAATGGAAAGAGATGGAAAGGGAGAGCGGTACAAAGAAATCCAGACACAGGAAATGCATTACACTTTCAGGCCAGATGTGGACATACAGCGAAGCAGGTATGAAAAACCATGTTGAAATGGCAAGTACAACCATAGCCTATAAATGAAGCACTGAGGAGCCTTTGCGAGCGGTGACATCCGAACCCCCATTTCCCACCGCACAGAGCCCAGATAACAAAAACAGCTCCGTCAGTCATTGTGCGGCGAACTGAGGGACCGCCGACGTGCCGCCGACACCGAGGGATCAGTTACCGCTCAATCCTATCGGCTCCACCACCTACCCATCCCTCTCTCTCTCTGTCTCTCTGTCTCTCTCTCTCTCTCTCTGTCTCTCTCTCATTCCTGCAGAGACCGCCTGCACTCCTCCTTCATTTATTCAATGCATTGCCATTCATGGTGCCACCATCTGTTTGTAGTGACTCAGTGGGGACTAGGGAATGGGATGGTGGTGCTGTTTGGGACATAAAGCATGCACAGGGTGAGTAAGCTGGCATTGTTGACTGAATCTTATTACAGAGCCTGGATCTTTTATAGAAAGTGAAAAGAAATTTAGCACATTGGGCTTTTTTTTTTTGCTATATAACACGATTTACTGAAACTAATGTTTTGATCTAGTTGGACCTTCTTGCTGCTTCCTTCCGATGCACCTTGCAGTACCATGAGTACATATATACAAAAAGTAGTACAGGTAGGGGCATCCTGGTGGCTCAGTGGTCTAGGGCACATATCACATAACCGTGATGTCCTGGGTTAAAATCGCATGTCATCCCTGATCTTTCCAGTCTCTCTCTACTGACTGTCAAATAAAGGCAAAAAGTTTTAAAAAGAAAAGTAGTACAGGTGGCCTCAGGGAGACTGGAACACCTAAATCCTGTCATTGTTATTGTTATTATTGCTGTAGCGTTATAGGAGCTGTTTGCACCTTTGTCAGAATACACATGCTCTTATATTGTAGGGGACTTCCTTCGCCATCTAAAGGAAAAGTCGACCCTGACACACCTGACACATTCCCGTGGACAACTGGCCAAACGTAGATGACGTGACATGAGGAATCCATCGTAGAAGAGGCAGAGACAGCAATTCTTCCACCGACAGGAGCCTCAGTAGACCATAACACTACACAAGACAGGCATTTTGAGTACGATCATAGACACCATATTTGCTAGTTGACTAGCTAGCAACCACCTTTGATGACATCTAATAGTGAAAGGGTGTATTCGAGGGAGGAGTTTTTCCTTTAAGATGGTGTTTCCTGTCTCTCAAAACACCCACATCTGTACACTATCCAAGGTCATGTAACTTACAAACAAGGGAGTGATATATAATAAGATAGCGTGGCAGTGTATGCTGGAGTTCATACCGGATATACAAAACCTATGCTGGCTGCATTGAAAATGCATGTGCACGCATGTGGGGCGATATGTTGTGTGTATATCTAGTCAGGGTGTGCAGAAAAAGAATTTCACTGCATGTAAGTGTATGTGACGAATAAAGTTCATTCATGAACCTGTTTCCTTCCTTGCTTTAGACCGGAGCGAGATCATGACACTGATGCTGCCAGGGTTAGGGGGTTTGATCACCACTGAGGCTGAGCGTGCCGACTGCCTCTCTCATCATTATT
>CABFOQ010000620.1:0-16417 GCA_900660455.1 Gephyroberyx darwinii | reverse complement strand
CACTGCTTGACTGACTGGGACAGTCGCAGAGAGATGCATGGATACAGACAGTGCAAGATGGTATCAATCTAAAGTCTGCGTACCTTTATAGTTGATCTTGAAGCCGATCGAGCCCACACTCTCATCAGACTGGAGATGAAGCCACATCTGATGGGACATGCTGACAATCAGGTCGGGGACAAAGCTCCCTGTCAGCCTGCAGATAGGACCACAAGAAAGTCAAATGTCGGTTTCAAAATCCTCCTTCCAACATCCCCTCATCACATGGTGTTATTTTAAAGAAGTCTAAAGGCATATAAACTAACTCAACTGGAGATTGACAGCTGAAAAAAATCACCATTGAAACACCAAATATACAGTACTTCTATTACTAAGTATGTTTCTACACAGTATTCATTTAAATGCTGCAGTAATTTCATTCATTCAAGGTGCTTTGCATTCTGCTGCCTTACACCTCGGTCTACACCATAGAAAACCATACAAATCAGTCTGACCTCTCTGCAACATTTTGATCTGCAGTATATGCAGTACTTACACTTGTATTATCGTTCTTGAGTCACCCACTTCCCCTCCATCTCCGATGGTTAGTGAATCGTACCCGATCTCCAGGTCAAACTCCTCAAAGTTGATCTGGATAACCTGTTGTGAAACATAAGCCACTTTTACAATCTATACTTTATTAATGTTTGTTTTCACGGTGCTAATTGCAGTGCTAATATGGCTTAATAAAACTTTGGAGCATTCCTGCCAAAGCAATTACATCTGAGCGTGACAATATGCAGTGCAGATGGTTTGTAAATATTTGTTGATATTTCTCTAAGCAGGGATCCATAGGCTCTTTCTTATACAATAAATTCAGTATATGAATTGAATGTTGTCTGACAGCCAATCCACTAACCCCCCACCCCCAAACACAACCACCAGCAAAGTGTCTTATTCATTTAAGCAAAACCCACTCAATCAGCTGAGCAGTAATTCCAAAAGATTCTCAAGTTTTATTATTGAATCATCCAGCATTTAGTTTATATGAAATTCAACATACAACCATCTGCTCACTTCCATAAGCTGCCCTTAGAGAGTGTGTTTTTGGCGGCAGCTTAACTGTGAGGGAGGCCAGCCTACGTAGATACTCTGTGACTGTAATACCTTATATATATTTCAAACAGGCAGCACAGAAAACAACGCGTTAGATCAGACAATCCTGTGAAAGCCTATCCAGCACATCCTCCCATCTCATAATTCAAATAGCTGCATACATTCTAGCTGTTTTCTTTTACGAACCATGCAGAAACTAGCTATCCCTAAATCAAAAATGGGAGCCAAACCTAGAATGCAAAGCAATGCTGTACAACATCAATTTCGATCACTCACGGAGAAAAACTGCGACAGACACCGCATATCTGTTCCCAACACCCCCACAACCAGAGGGCACAACAAACATTCTTCAGAGAGGAATGTACAAATTGGCCGTGTCATGGTTTCACATTGCTTTACAGCACAAATCGAATACTAAGAAGCAATCGTGGTGAGGTGCAATTTCAGAGTCCAAAATAATTAATTGCCTATCTATATACCCCCTTTATATATCTTCGTCAGCTGTCACTGGTCTATTCTTTTTCCCCTTGACGAATGTACATAATATCACAAAAGATGACATATTCAGTGATTACTCTGGCAACGGCCTGTGCTAATTACAATTATGTAAAATTGAGGGTATACTGCAGAGAAAATGCACAATAAAGCCGCATTATCTCAGCCTACGCTTTGCCCACATGCACATGTTGTAATGACATGTGCGTCACATCTGTTGATGAGCAGCAAAGGACGGCTGCTTGCGCCTCATCTTCAGCTTCCCTTTCTCTGGCCATGGGGAGGACAATGCCTGCACGATATCCATGTAAAACAACCTCATTTCAATACACGCACAAGCGTAATTACCATAATAACACTAATCGGCGAAGATTCAGTGCCAAGGCAATGGCTTGTTTGCCTAGGAGAGGGCACGGCGGCGCTCAACTATGGCACTTGCCAGTCCTGGTGAGTGCTGAGTGTTTTTTGGTTGTTTATTGTGTATTAGCAGGATTGCAATTAGTTGACACCACAGTGAATATGACTCACTGGACAGAGTACCGTTTAAGACAGCCAGATGTGATGTAGGACAGCAGTAACGACCATTAGGAAAACAGCTTTGATGTCTCCACTTTGGGGAATAGCTGATCACATTCGATCATTATTTCTCTCCATTTCTGTTACCCCGCGTGGATGGAAAAGACTGTTCACAACTGCCAACAACAGCAGTGAGATTGGTATTGGTATTGGTGGTGCAGTGCAAATTGATACACTCCAGTAAACCCATGAAGGACAATAACGGTGAGCCTCAAAACACATACATATTCTATTGGACCTTCTGTGGTGGGAAGTTCTTGGCTAATAGACACATCCATTAATAGATATCCAGGAAGGGAAAGCCTGGATAAATGGTCTATATTGCATCAACTGCATGAATTAATCTACCTAATCATCATAAATAACATGTCCTGTGCAGAGACAATTCTGATGTACATGTTATATATCTAATGATGACAAACAGTTACTCTCATGCTAGATCATCTTATTTATGTACATCAACAGGTAAAATATCCACATCTGTACATAAAGCAGTAGCCTTGGCATATATATTTTTTTTTTTATAATATAGCAGTAGCCATGTCCCATCCCATCATGCTCCTAGCCTGCATCGCTCCAGCATTATTACCATAGCAACCACTGCTTTGTAAAGCGTTGTAAAGCAGAACTGACTAGACACAACACAAAACTCAAGTCTCTCAGTCAGCCAGTGCCTGATCATTTGCTTCGCATTCTGGTGGCTAAAAAGAGCAAAGCTTGAATTTGCTGAGCAATTCCTCACAATGGATTAGTTGTGTCACAAAAATGGAGAGCCCTATGATGGCTGTATCTGTGTATTCACATGGCTATGTATTTTGTTGATTGTGCCCCCTGGGCTAACTGGTCAATTGAGATGTCTGAAAGTGAGATGAATGAGGCTTTATGTGTCGGGATCCAGTCGGGGAAACATGCTTGTTTCTGCATGACAACAGTAGCAATGTGTTTTCATTAGACTGGGTCCCAGAGTGAGACAACTAAGTACTCAAAAATGTGCCCCAGACTATTACCTTGATCGGATCACTGGCAGTGATAATCCAGACACACTGGGAGTTACTCTCGTATTGGATAGGGAAGTTAGGGGACGTGAAAGTCCCTGATGGTCCCTGGAGATTCGACCCACACGTTTTCACTGTAACGGGGTAAAAGATAAACAACAAGATGTAGAAGATATACACCTGTTTACAAGATATACACCGATGTGCCTTTTACCAGATTAACTGCAGAAGTTAAAAGACATACACTGAAAATATAGCTGATCCAAAGGTTTTACATACATTAATATACAGTATATATAAATCACCCATAGTGCACTGCAACAGGTAAAAGACAGTCAGTAAAAATGGAGAAAATCCCATAGTGGAAAGACAGTTTGTGTTAGTGTTAAATTCAAATGAAAAAGCAGCTCTTCAGAAGGAGGGGTAATAACTCCTGCACTGTATTATGACAGAAAGGTAATGTATTGTCTGCAGGGAATAGAGAGAAGGTCTATTAGCAGCATTTCCATTAATCAAATTCTAAAAGGTGCTCTGGGTATTATGAAACATAGCAAAACAGGCAGACCATTTTTGTATGAAAAAGTAGAGTGCTGGAGCAGAGGCTTTCATACATAATTAACAGAAGTGAACTTTTCTCTATCTGCATAGAGCCTATAAGCAGAGGCACTGCCTTAATCAAATAGTTTTATTAGCTCTTCAGAAGCCTTGCTCACCCTTGCAGACGGGTCTGTGGTCGCTCCAAGCAGCAAAGACCTCAGCTACGCGCTGGCAGGTAATCGTTTTGGAGCCCTGCAGCACATGGTCTTCATCACAGGTGAATTGTGCGGTTGCTCCGATGCTGAAAAGATAACAAACATCATTAAAATGTGAAAACCAATCAAATCCAAAAACCGACACCTGAGGCACTTCACATCTTTTACATTATTCATCCCATTACATTCATTAGACGTTTACATTGCATTAAATTTCACTGCACTGAATTTAAAACAAATGAATTAATTGGATTTATTACCATTACATACTGTTGCAATAATGCGGTTTATGATGAGAACTTTTTGCAAGTTAACTAAGAAAATCCTCTAATGTGCTCATACCTGAAAACCAAATGTACATTAAATTGAAAAACAGAACCAGCAGAGTCCGGCGGAGTGGAGCATGACAGAGATGTTGACCAGAGAAGGTAAAGGGCTGTATTTTGATGAATCAAAGGTGCACAGCATGAGCACACAGGCGTAAATTTGTGGCCAGAGGCGTGCAGTGCACCTGTGGCGCAATTGGAAACGTGGTTGGACTAGGAGGAATACATTATCAGTAGGTGAGGTGAGCCTATGACCAATCAAATAACCTTTCTCTTCCTTTTAAAAGCAGTGCACTGTGCGCCACGGAGCTCTGACAATGTGGTGAAAGCTTCTCCCAAGAGGAAACTGTTGTCCTTGTGCGGCAGCAGCAGAAACGCCATGGGCGAATATACAGCCGATATTGAAATTCCCTTTAATGTTGTTCTCTGTGTGTCAAGACGCATACTGACAGTTTCATGTTGGATGACAATTATTCACACTACAGCAACATGTCTACACAGTCTGAATGAAAAATGCTGCATCTTATTTTTTCCTGATTGAGGGATTGTATATGAAAGCCAAATTGGTCAACAAAAAGGGTTGGTAAGCTTTTTAATAGGATCTGTTCATGTGGACATTGTAAAGCCAAGAATGCACTTTTGACCTGATCTGAACAGGCCGGCGCCGCAAGTGCAAATCCCTTGACACCAAAATTGCAGTGCACGACTTGATTGTTACTGATATACCACTTCGGTGCAGTCAAATTCACGGCGTGTCACCAAATTACTAAACAGGCTTAGGCAAAAAAAAAAATCTGTGTGCGGCTGACAAAAATGCCCCTCACCAGCGCAAAGCCCCGCCACCCAGCGTGTGCCGTGACGAACGGAGCCCACAGCATCTTCACATGAAAAAGGGAACATCAACTCTAATCAAGCAGGAACCTGAGATTGGCAGCTCACTAACTCTCAGCGCCCAAGCTTCTTCTTCCCAGAGCTAGAACCAGTTCTCAATCAAAAGTTAAGAGATATAACCAACCCTCGGGCTCTGCTTTCTCGGAATACCAATCAACTGGATACAGTACATACAGTATTACTCCATGTACTTGCTACATGGAGGAATACTTTGGAGCCTGTTTCATATTTCTATGGATTTTGTCCTTAGCCAGTGTTTCTGGATTCATGCATCAATATCCAAATTGGTTGCTGGCCTGTTTCTGGTGAGGTCCCATGTGGCAAAAGTACTAGTCCTGTATATGTTTTTGAGCTGAGTCACATAGAGACACTACATTTATTCATTTTAGGTGCAGAGCTGAAAGGGTTCCTCTGCATACAATTTTAAATGTAGTGTCCGATGTCACTTTCATAACATTCAGTAAATTGCAGAGACAAGAAAGTATTCAAAATCTTCAACATGTAAGTAAGAAGTAACAAGTAGATTTACTGAAACACAACATCTTTATTTTCCCCTCCCAAACGAGCCAAGGACATGGTGTGATTTGAATGTTTTCTTTTTAATGGATGAGATGCATGACAAAGAAGATGGACTAAATTTGGTAATATTAGCAAGCAGACCTTCTTTACTACTCCCATAAACATATTAGACATTTGATATGTGATAGTAATCTTTGAATCTGCTGCATGTTACAGTAACTGGGCTGAAACCGATTTTTCTTTCCTTTTACCCTCCTGAATAGCCCAGGGATAGGATTTGAATGTGAAAATAATGTTTTGAATCTGCCGCAGGTCATGATACATGGACGGAAACCAGGCTTTGCCTCTCCTTAACCTTCCTTTGTGGATCACCACCTCAAATCTGAGCTCCTCCACTTCGCTCCAGGCGCGCTGACTTACCTGAAGTCAGAGCCGGTCCGTTTTCCATTCTCTGGCTCCCCTGGGTCTGGGCAGTAATTAGATACCTGTTTGATTCCTCCTTCATTCACTGAGTGAGAAAGACAATGACCGAGAATGCTGTGAGAGAGACAGAATCACCTCCATCGCCAAAGCAAATGCTTCCAGGCCTAGCCAGTGTAGTAAAACAGTTGCATTAACTAATAGATAAAATACTTCCAAATTGTAAAGCCTGGTAACAAAATTTGGTTCCAGGAATCAAGTACTTAATCAAGTAGTTAACTGGCTTTCCACTGCCAGTTATTTGGTGTTGGTGTTGTGAATACACACTGTTGTTAAGGGTTATCAAAGTGGATGCAAGGGTAAATACAACTTTGTTACCTGAGCTAAACAAAATAGAAGGAATGTATCTGGGCCAAACGGGGACTAAGACGATTAAGTAACCTTCAACTACATCACAGGAGCTACAATGATCACTCAGTGTGTCTCTCCGTACATACTAATGGTTTAAGTATCCTAGATAAAGCTTTGTGAATAGGCTGAAATATATAGCCTTTGCTATGGTGGGAAAGTAGAGAAGTGGCTTGGAAGTAGGATAAAAGTGCGAGTGCGAGTGCAGACATTAAACAACCCTATCTCCCTCTCGCAATATATCCCGGGAATCAAATAAAGCATGCATTGGAAATGAAATTCATGAAATATGTAATATCGTAACTTTGCAGTAAGACATCACACACAAAGACCCTTCGGTTTTAACGCGAGAAGCTCTAGAGGCGATCATTCTTCTTTCACTTACGAAGTTCATTAGCTTTGAAGTTAATTGTGGCGGGTTAGAATACTGTTATGGGTTCAATTATACGCCATGAATGCACAAGGCATATGCACTGTGTACTCATAGTCCTTTTAACTGATATATTGTCTCATAGAAAAGATTATAGCCCTCTGCATTTTTCATGTCTCTATGCAATGCCAAGTCTATGACACATACGGTAATAAAGATTACAACCTGTTATCAATAATGTGTTTAGCACATTGTGGAGTTAAAAGGAATTAGGTTTCCGAATAGCTTATGTTAATGACAGAGCTCAGCAAGCTATTAGAATGCATTCACTTCAATCTGAAGTGTACACAAATCATCTGCCAAGTAAGTGGTCACTCAGCCTCAACTACTGCTGTGTGTGTGGATCACACAGTGCATGAGTCCAAGTCAATCTGATGTATTGCTTAGGTAGGACAGAACAGGGCAGAGAGAGTTTTGGCTGGCTGCAACAGATCGAAATAAGTATTTTGCTGCAATGGACAGTATATAACTAGGTCTGATCTAGCTGAGCACATTTCTGTCAGGACGCAGTGTCCAGAGACAATGGGGGAAGTAGATTATCAGAAAGAAAAAACGACTGCACTTCTGCAAAATCTAGTACTGTAGCTTAATGCCTTCACCAAATGATGCAGCAAAAAAAAAGAGACAAAAAAGAAACAAAGACCCAGAACACAAGCCCTGCATCAACAAAAAGTCCAAACAATGAAAACATTTGCATAAGAAAAATAAAAGACTTACTCAAAGACAGTTTGTTAGTGTTGTCCTTTCCTGGTAATAATTTTACCCCTCTGGATTTAAGCTCTCCAGAGCTTTTCACTGGTTGAGAGTAATAAAAAGAGTTCATTAGATAAAAGAAGTTACAGTATTAGATGTGAGAAGATACAGTACAAGTGTTTCTTTCTCGGAATAATACTTGGTCCTATGAAGAATATCAAAGCGTAATTGCTGCTGGTGTGCTTCCTCTTTAACAGGAAATGGTGCATTCTTAGGGGCCGTATTGACAATTCTATAAAACCAAAATGGGATTTTCTCAACTGTTTGTTCTTATAACTCATAAACAGTGGATAAAAATTGATTGGTCAGAGCAGATTTAACATTTACAGCTTGTAAGGGGGAAATAGCACGCAGGATCAAAGAGCAGCTCAAGGACTACACTGCTAAATATCTTAGAGTGGCTAATTCAACACAGGGGCCAGATTGCACACAAAAGCCAGGTGATGCAAGCGGCTGTCATAACTTTGAGGAGTCAACAGAATAGCCAAAAGCAATGAATGATGTGCCAAGCAAAATAAGGCCATTTGAATTTGAAAACATTGGGATGATCCCTCTCCTCTGGACTGCATTTGGAGTCAACTGTTATATACACAATTTGAGACTGTGTCTATTTAGTGACCGGGCAACATGCTGAAGAGCACTCTGCAAAATAAAGCCCCTCCTTGCCTGTCTCTGCATTAGAAATAAATCTGCCCTTCACATTATGGATAACCACACGTAGAGAGAACACTCCTGCAATAGGTGATTTTTCATGCAACTAATGTTCTTTGTCTTCATTTACAATGAGTTGCCACACATGCAGCTTACCGATAAAAAAAATGTTTTAAGGGTTTTTATGGAGAAATTGCAGGCTGTCATGCCTGGTTTGGGCTGGGCTGTTAGCTTCTATGGTATAGTATATACACTGACTTGAATGGCACGCCAGAAGACAATGTCAGGGTAATGGATTATTGAGCTGCTCGAAGTGTGTGTTTTTATTTAGAGGGTAACTATATACAGTATTTATCTATCAAATATTGGATGCACAAGGGCCTTTGAAGTCAATGGTTTCAAGGCGAAAAAGCCTCCATACAGAAGGGGTATTAATGAAACTGTTTGATATTCAGTTGACAAAGATCAAAAACATGTCTCTTAATTACAGTGTATTTTTCCTACAATGGTCCCATTACACTCAAGTACAGGGCCCTCTATTACGATTTGCAAATGAAGCAATCATGTCTCACCTTGATACTGAGCCCTGAAGCCTTTATGGCGGTGGTTGCTCTCCGTCACGAAATGCAGCCGTAGCCAGTTTTTGTTGCTAATGATGGGTGCTGGAATATTCACTCCAGATAGCCTGAGTGTGAAGAAGCACAGGAGAATGAAAACACATGGCATCCATTTTAACATTAGTGCAACTAGCTCCCTGGGCCCCATAAAATAGGACAGAATAATCTATACCGAAATGATTTAAATCAAGACCGTGGAGAAATCACTTTTGGAGGACATGTTTAAGAGATGAGCTGGATTAGAGAAGAATGGCATCTGAGCGTAGTCATTTTAAACAAGCGCAAGAAGATGGCTGTTGACTGACTCCGAACAGCATGTGTTCTGACTTTACTAGTGTATTTGTCGTGCCTGGCGACAAAACAGAGCTCTAAAAATGAAGACCAGCCTCTCCCTGAAACCCAGAAACAACCCCCTCCTTGCTCTGACTCTGCATCTCCTTTTTTGTGTATTAATGTGCACGTGTGTGTGTGTGTGTGCGTGTGCGTGTGCGTGTGCGTGTGTGTGTGTCTAACTGTGTGTTAGTGTGTATGAGAGAGAACAACAGAGGGAGATAGAGAGGGCATTTGTCCATCTGAATATTTGGATGATATTTGAATGATATTTGGATCGTGTCTGCCTGCGTGAATCTGTGTCTCCGTGAGTATCGACTAGGTCTGTATCAATGTTTTAGATTGCAGTATTATCCAGTGCGTGGCCGCAGCATCGGTGGCGCTCTATAATCGTGGAGATTCAAAGCTGCCAGGGGCCTTCTCATTTGTCTGGCTAAGCAGCTCTGGCTTTTATCTACTGCCTTGCAATCCACGCACCGCGCCCTGTCATACCACAGTCAATATCACACAATGCCACTACAACTATTAAATGGACGCAGGGGACAGGCTGAAAGAGTGCATGATGCAGTCAAGCCCGGTGCGCCCAAATTGGCTGAGTGGAGAAATAAGCAAGACGTGTTATGGTGTGTGTGTGTGTGTGTTAGGGTGTGCGCAATGGAATAACTTGTTTGTTATTCCATGTAAGTACGTTTCTATGTAATTGCTACCTAAGGGGGGTGAGAGAGAATAGGAATGAAGGGGGAAAGGAAAGAGGGAGAGAGAAAGAGAGAGAAATGGACAGAAATAGCGAGAGGGAGTGATTTGGGTTTTTTCCTAAACGGCCATTGCAGATGAGAGAAAAAATTAATAACTCTACTTGACATTTGATTTCTTGTCATTTTGATAACACCGCTGGTCCCTGGTATTTAGATTTCATCCAGATGAGCACTTTATTAAAGAAAGGAATAAAAGGAAAAGCTGCTGCATGCTTTACCTCTACTTGATCAGCAAACTACATGTGATTTTTGAATGCTGATAATAAAAACCCAAATCGTCCATCACAAGGGAAGATGATGGCAGCTCCTGGAAGGGAGTTAAAAGGTAATTGATTTTACACACAAGTTGACCTTTTCATCACATTGCGCTGTTGATGAAATGCTAATGGCACAAATATATGAACAGAATGACAAAAAGCAGCCTTAAGGTAACTGAGCTATTAACAAGCACATGGCTGCGTGTGTCCTGTAGCAGAAGCTACACATTATCACAAGCTTTCTGCTATAAGTCTCACAGAAAATGGATAGCAACAATAAAGCTCTTCCCCTCAAAAAGTTGCAAGGATGCTCCAGGCAGCATAGGAGTGATGTTACAAATTTAAGAGCAGCGGAGGTGAATATACTGCTGTCGCAAAGGCAAACTTTATCAGAGCAGCTGAAGCATGATCTGTCATCAGCAATAAATAAAGTCTCAATGACACTTTACTTTACAAAGGCCTTTTTCCAGTGCATTACCCTTTGTATTAACTACCCTGAGTACACAATAATACTGTGCACATACATTTCCCTAATACATACAGTAATGTACTTACACATATAATAACAACACAATGTACCTACATAGTAAACAAACACGAAGTACTAAAATAAGAACTCCAGCACAAGTTTGCAAAACCTTTTTGTTTTCCTGGTATGTCAACTTTGTGCTAAAATGTTTGGCAGTAGCATGCATGGTTGTCCAGAATGATTCAAGGCTACTTCACAAGACCTCTCTATCTACTTCCCTGGCTCTCAATGTAACTGTCTGAAAAACTAATAAATTATTTGTGGAAAGCAGACTGCCCAGTGTCCTTAAAAAAAAGTAAGTGAGTGGCCTTTGGTGAAGCAATGCTGTCTACTGTTCTCTTATTGTATCTCCTCCAGTGCATATTGAGTGACAAAAGATGAGAAAGTCCATTTGGAAAAATGGATGCCTCACATAATGCAACACAATTCCATCTTTGCAGACTCACTCTGGCTGTCCATTTGTTCCCTCATAGATATGCAATATGGCCTCTCGGAGATTACTTCTTGGCATGAGTGCAGTGTTTTTATGTGCTCGGTTTCATCCAAGTTTTAATATCCTCTATATTATCGATTTGGACTTCTCAAGGACTAACAGAAGATTTTGACACAGGTCTGCAATGTGCATTAGTGTTTTCAGAAAGTTCTCTGAGTGAGATGTATCTACTAATTTGATAGGATGAGGGGTTGGAAGGGGACATGGCAATCTCATCAAAATACCGCGGTAACGAGTCCCTATGTGCTGGGACCATGGCGGAACATGGCCTTGAGGCCAGAGCAGCGGGTTCAATTCCCTGGTGTCCAGTGCCCTCTGCTTAGTGTCACAGGGTTGGGTTGTGGGTATAACCCAGACAATGAGCGATCTGTTCAAATTTGACAAAGAGGATGATGGCCAGGTGATTAAGTCTTTTTTCGCACATTTTCCATAAAATGTATGGCAAGAGGGATTGATTTTAAGAATACTTTATGTGATAAAAAGGAAAAAGCCCTTGCCCTCTATCCCACCTCAAGTCCCTCCCTGGAAACAGACTGTTCAGGAGATGTACTTGTACACCATCGCTGCCTGTGTGCCTTGAGATTAGTTTCTGCACAGTAAGCTGGTCACTGCATACACAATAGCTCCTTACATTAAATGCCCTGGTGGAAAACCTGGGTCAATTATCAAATCACATTCCTTTAATTACATGTTACATTCTCATCAGCCAGACTGGGGTGAAAGGCGGCCAGGCGGTGTGCGTGTGGGACATTCTCCAAGATCAATAAATCCCAGAAAGAAGGAACTGAATCCATTTCACATGGTAATTTAACCAAAGTTGGTAATGTGGCTGCTGGGCACCCATTATCTTGCTTTCAACCTGCCTTGAATATTGGACAACCGTGTACCCACTCAGTTGAAATAGGATTGTTCATCTTCAGTAAATCAAGCAAAATATTGTCAGTTTGCTTGGTGAAGAATATTATAATTTCAGGAGTGAGTTTACATCCTGCACAATCAACCATGTTGCAGTAGCTTACTAGTAAAATCAATGGGAACACACTGGATGACAGAAAGGGAGAAAAACGTCAGGGAGCAGAAAATAATAATAAAAAAAAAAAAAAGGTAGTCATAAAAGCAACAGAAGAAGAAGTTTTGATCAAATTTCATGATATAAAAGCAAAAGGTGTATCTAATATCCACAAAGCCTTTTGGGCTTTATGTTCCCTGTCCATATTTGAAATAATGAATGACGTGTAATCTACAGCTTGTTGTTTTTGACCTTTGTGAACAGGTTTGTACAATCATATTAAAGGTCAAAGAATTGTTTTCTTTGGTCTAGTTGGCCTCTAGTTGGTGACTGATGTCTAGCCTCACTTCATCTTTCCCCAGCATGATGAAAATGGAATCAATGAACTCATTTTTGTCAATCTTCAATTGACAAAAAGATAAAAGATGCTAAAAGGTGTCAGAAAACATGTTTATCACCCTATATTTCTGGAATTCATTCAACTTTACGCATTAGAACAGCTGGAATTATTCCTACAATCACTTTCAGCTGCTTGGCTGAGGAACGACGACTACTATCCATGCCAGTGCAAAATGTTCAACATTCAGATAGCCACATCAAAACAGATGCACAGTAGGAGTGTGTGGTGAAAAAGACTGAGTTGAGGAATACATATCCGGCAGTTTGGTATTAATGTTTCAAATTCTCACATTTTATTGGCAGCGTAGAGCAAAATCAGGCTAGTAGGTTGTTACCCAATGCAATAAAAAGGCCAGGATTCCTGGGGCTTTATATATGCAAGATGCTGAGGACAGGAGACAGACAAGTAGGTAGGAGGATGAGCAACAACACGTCAATATCACTAAATAATACATAACTACAACTTCGGAAAGTTTTCAGAGACCTATGCAATTTTAACATTTGACTTCTTCTGTGCTTGGAATTTCTAGCCTGATCTGAACAGGGTGAAATGAGGACTACACCCTTCCCAAATTTCTCATGTATTGTTTGCATCGAATGCTAAAAGCCCGATTGAGACATACTATTGTCTATTTTTCTCCATAAAGCAACAGAAGCTAGCAAAGTAAAGGGAAGACAGGCGACGCATCGCTGAAGATGGACTAAGCATAACTACAGTCATGATTAACAACAATTAGATCTGCCAGGATCAATGAAATATCCATTTATTTCCTGAATTACATCTGGCTTACGCCTGTTTTTAGTGTTGGACTCATTATGAATTATGTTAGGAATTACTTTACTAAAATATGAATTATTTTGCTATGACTGCTATACTTATATTTTCTAGTACAGAAGTTATTTTCTTAGGAATTAAGGTTTCTCAATTTGGTTCTCCCTTTTTTTGGATTTGTCTTCATTGAATCATTGAGCAGCAATTTCTAGTCTCATCATTATAAAAGGATAATGAGTCTGAAAAAGTCACCCCAGTGCGTAACAATCTACAGGAATGTGCAATGCGGATCTGAAATTCTGATCTGTTTGGTTATGTCTTCAAGTCTATTCTCCCCACGAGTAGATGTGAAGTCTGGCTGACTTAGAGGTTCCCTGGCTGTCAATCATTGTTAAACAGCTCTAAAACTCAAGGGTAAATTGACAGCTTGCTCGTCTCTGCCTGCAGCTGGTGCAATATGTTAGGATGGTTGAAAGTTTAGCTGTACAATGGCCTTGTACACAGTCAGAGACACTCATAAAGAGGGAGAGAGCAATGAATTTTATGTGCAAGAGAGAGCTGCTCACTATTATTTTTGTTTCTTTGCTTGTCTATTTATTTAACCGTCCCAGTCAAAGTAATCACTCTAAAATTCCCTATTGCACCCAAACTCAGTGAGGCTTGTAGGGCTTAAAACTAGAACTCTATCTGACAGCATCTGACATTTGGCGACATACAATAACATCATCTAGGTGTTTTGAAGCATTCAAGTGATCCATGATGAACCCACACAACACACAAAAAGAAAATCCCCACAAATAAAGGCTTTGCTTGTCCAACCTCCTTCAGCTGAATAAACAAACACAGTTTGAGTCTCTTTAACCTTTCCTTTCCTTTGACAGGTGGTGAATAAAAGGCCAGTTATGCAGTAGAAGGAGGTATATACAACATTTGATTGATTAATGCTCTCAACTTTTGCAATATACCTATTATACCTAATATGTAAATACCTATTCTTCCTCCAAAATATAAAATTGTTAACATTATATTTTGTAATTTTTTTTTTGTATCTTGATTGCTTCCTGCAGATACTTTTCTCCATTTGCTATATGTCATTTGTGTTTTTTTATTTCCTAGCTTACATTGTGCCTATATTTTATGACCATGATATATATTTTAGTTTTTGCAGGACAAAGATGATACAGCACTAAAAATTTCACTTCCACTGTCGGGCTCTGAGTCATTCAAGGTGAAAGATATCAGCTGAAATGTGCCAAACCCCTTTTTCAGTGGCCCTGGTTCCAGAATTATATTCCCCATTCATCTTCCCCATAGACAGTTTGGAAAGAAAATCCCAATATAAAAAGTTTGAGGCTTTGAACTGAACCAAACAGCTACAGAATGAATCACAATTTTGAGACACTTTCAAGACTGTGTACATTTTAAAGAGGGAATGAACTACACGTCCCATACAGCATTGCGAGTGATGTCATCGATTCTCTTTCCCTCATTTTCCAAACTCTAAATATTTTGTGATTTATTGTATTTATCAGTGTTTCTAGTGGGGTTTTTTTTATTATAATGTGACCTCTCTGATTGGTGGGGACTCACTGAACTTTGTGGGTGGTGTAGTATTTCTTCAGAAATACTACAGAATGAAGTAGAATTCAGAATGAAGTAGAAATCAGATTGACTGATGGCTTCTACAGGCACATAGTCCTTTCACAATCTGATATCTCACGGTAAGTCCACCTTATACTGTTAAAACATTATGACTAATATTCAAATTCACTATGGGAAAAACAAATGGAAAATTTACTTCCGGAGCCTGACGTTCCAGCTCTATTCCAGCGAGTTAATTTTGGAGTTTGCATAACTAAGAGAAAAGTGGTACCTGATGGTCTGTCAAAACACATCAATGTCATCCCATATCAGCTTCCTGTCACCCCTGTCTCCCTAGCTGTGTCAACATGCAACACTTAGCAGTCATCACCAAACTCACAGTCTCTCCCCCTTTGACTCTTTCCGACTGACTCCGACTCTCTCTCAGGCTGGCTGATGACAACTCTCAGGGACAACAAAGCTCATAGCGCAGTGATTGATTAGAGACTCTTTCAGACAATTATAATTAATGCCCGGCAGAATCACATAAACTTGGCAGATGATCCCATTCACACACAGCACAGAGTAGATGGATAACCTCAGCCTCAAGGTTAGGGGTCAAACCCATTACATACTTCCTTGTTTCATGGGGGAATGACTCCTATGTCAAGCTACTGTAGATAGAAAGCCATAAACCATTGAAAGCCCAACCTTTGAAAACAAAACTGTTATACTGAAGATTCATAATTCATGCACACCTTAATTTGAATTATTCAATAGGGGAATCTTGCACTCCCTTTGTGAGCTGATTGAATGCGATTACAATCAAGAAGCATATTTCAAATGTATCGTGAGGAAAAGCTTCATTAAAGGTACATTTGCATGCCAGCCAGCATGTCATTTATGTAAACATGCATTACAGCGTGCCGACCTAATTCAATCAAACTTGCACTTTCCCTTGTTAACTAAAATTGCCTTCATGCCCACAAGACCTTCTATGGCATGCATCAACTGCTGATGCGGATCTTTAAATGTGCAATAAGTAAGATTTTTCCTGTCTAGTACAAAATGGCCATAATATCTCTGCAGGGATTGATAGGGTTGTTGATCAATACCAACAATTCCATGATTAATTTACTGGCTGCTGAGATTTCAGGCTTTCAAAACTCATTTTCCAGCCCCTCTCTATACAAAAACATCTTTCAGAGGTTTACTGTTGCACCAAGAAGTATTTCCAGGGGAGACAGTGCAGCCCACAGCCTTTCTCCAGCCCAACCATGAACTAAAAACCATTGTGGATTCAGCCTGTCAAATCAACACACAAAAACACCAACACCCTTTTTGTTAAAGCCTTGTCAACACCC